>OY282641.1:82019886-82115312 GCA_958299015.1 Tetanocera ferruginea | reverse complement strand
ATTTTAATTTTAATTTTAATTTTAATTTTAATTTTAATTTTAATTTTAATTTTAATTTTAATTTTAATTTTAATTTTAATTTTAATTTTAATTTTAATTTTAATTTTAATTTTAATTTTAATTTTAATTTTAATTTTAATTTTAATTTTAATTTTAATTTTAATTTTAATTTTAATTTTAATTTTAATTTTAATTTTAATTTTAATTTTAATTTTAATTTTAATTTTAATTTTAATTTTAATTTTAATTTTAATTTTAATTTTAATTTTAATTTTAATTTTAATTTTAATTTTAATTTTAATTTTAATTTTAATTTTAATTTTAATTTTAATTTTAATTTTAATTTTAATTTTAATTTTAATTTTAATTTTAATTTTAATTTTAATTTTAATTTTAATTTTAATTTTAATTTTAATTTTAATTTTAATTTTAATTTTAATTTTAATTTTAATTTTAATTTTAATTTTAATTTTAATTTTAATTTTAATTTTAATTTTAATTTTAATTTTAATTTTAATTTTAATTTTAATTTTAATTTTAATTTTAATTTTAATTTTAATTTTAATTTTAATTTTAATTTTAATTTTAATTTTAATTTTAATTTTAATTTTAATTTTAATTTTAATTTTAATTTTAATTTTAATTTTAATTTAATTTTAATTTTAATTTTAATTTTAATTTTAATTTTAATTTTAATTTTAATTTTAATTTTAATTTTAATTTTAATTTTAATTTTAATTTTAATTTTAATTTTAATTTTAATTTTAATTTTAATTTTAATTTTAATTTTAATTTTAATTTTAATTTTAATTTTAATTTTAATTTTAATTTTAATTTTAATTTTAATTTTAATTTTAATTTTAATTTTAATTTTAATTTTAATTTTAATTTTAATTTTAATTTTAATTTTAATTTTAATTTTAATTTTAATTTTAATTTTAATTTTAATTTTAATTTTAATTTTAATTTTAATTTTAATTTTAATTTTAATTTTAATTTTAATTTTAATTTTAATTTTAATTTTAATTTTAATTTTAATTTTAATTTTAATTTTAATTTTAATTTTAATTTTAATTTTAATTTTAATTTTAATTTTAATTTTAATTTTAATTTTAATTTTAATTTTAATTTTAATTTTAATTTTAATTTTAATTTTAATTTTAATTTTAATTTTAATTTTAATTTTAATTTTAATTTTAATTTTAATTTTAATTTTAATTTTAATTTTAATTTTAATTTTAATTTTAATTTTAATTTTAATTTTAATTTTAATTTTAATTTTAATTTTAATTTTAATTTTAATTTTAATTTTAATTTTAATTTTAATTTTAATTTTAATTTTAATTTTAATTTTAATTTTAATTTTAATTTTAATTTTAATTTTAATTTTAATTTTAATTTTAATTTTAATTTTAATTTTAATTTTAATTTTAATTTTAATTTTAATTTTAATTTTAATTTTAATTTTAATTTTAATTTTAATTTTAATTTTAATTTTAATTTTAATTTTAATTTTAATTTTAATTTTAATTTTAATTTTAATTTTAATTTTAATTTTAATTTTAATTTTAATTTTAATTTTAATTTTAATTTTAATTTTAATTTTAATTTTAATTTTAATTTTAATTTTAATTTTAATTTTAATTTTAATTTTAATTTTAATTTTAATTTTAATTTTAATTTTAATTTTAATTTTAATTTTAATTTTAATTTTAATTTTAATTTTAATTTTAATTTTAATTTTAATTTTAATTTTAATTTTAATTTTAATTTTAATTTTAATTTTAATTTTAATTTTAATTTTAATTTTAATTTTAATTTTAATTTTAATTTTAATTTTAATTTTAATTTTAATTTTAATTTTAATTTTAATTTTAATTTAATTTTAATTTTAATTTTAATTTTAATTTTAATTTTAATTTTAATTTTAATTTTAATTTTAATTTTAATTTTAATTTTAATTTTAATTTTAATTTTAATTTTAATTTTAATTTTAATTTTAATTTTAATTTTAATTTTAATTTTAATTTTAATTTTAATTTTAATTTTAATTTTAATTTTAATTTTAATTTTAATTTTAATTTTAATTTTAATTTTAATTTTAATTTAATTTTAATTTTAATTTTAATTTTAATTTTAATTTTAATTTTAATTTTAATTTTAATTTTAATTTTAATTTTAATTTTAATTTTAATTTTAATTTTAATTTTAATTTTAATTTTAATTTTAATTTTAATTTTAATTTTAATTTTAATTTTAATTTTAATTTTAATTTTAATTTTAATTTTAATTTTAATTTTAATTTTAATTTTAATTTTAATTTTAATTTTAATTTTAATTTTAATTTTAATTTTAATTTTAATTTTAATTTTAATTTTAATTTTAATTTAATTTTAATTTTAATTTTAATTTTAATTTTAATTTTAATTTTAATTTTAATTTTAATTTATTTTAATTTTAATTTTAATTTTAATTTTAATTTTAATTTTAATTTTAATTTTAATTTTAATTTTAATTTTAATTTTAATTTTAATTTTAATTTTAATTTTAATTTTAATTTTAATTTTAATTTTAATTTTAATTTTAATTTTAATTTTAATTTTAATTTTAATTTTAATTTTAATTTTAATTTTAATTTTAATTTTAATTTTAATTTTAATTTTAATTTTAATTTTAATTTTAATTTTAATTTTAATTTTAATTTTAATTTTAATTTTAATTTTAATTTTAATTTTAATTTTAATTTTAATTTTAATTTTAATTTTAATTTTAATTTTAATTTTAATTTTAATTTTAATTTTAATTTTAATTTTAATTTTAATTTTAATTTTAATTTTAATTTTAATTTTAATTTTAATTTTAATTTTAATTTTAATTTTAATTTTAATTTTAATTTTAATTTTAATTTTAATTTTAATTTTAATTTTAATTTTAATTTTAATTTTAATTTTAATTTTAATTTTAATTTTAATTTTAATTTTAATTTTAATTTTAATTTTAATTTTAATTTTAATTTTAATTTTAATTTTAATTTAATTTTAATTTTAATTTTAATTTTAATTTTAATTTTAATTTTAATTTTAATTTTAATTTTAATTTTAATTTTAATTTTAATTTTAATTTTAATTTTAATTTTAATTTTAATTTTAATTTTAATTTTAATTTTAATTTTAATTTTAATTTTAATTTTAATTTTAATTTTAATTTTAATTTTAATTTTAATTTTAATTTTAATTTTAATTTTAATTTTAATTTTAATTTTAATTTTAATTTTAATTTTAATTTTAATTTTAATTTTAATTTTAATTTTAATTTTAATTTTAATTTTAATTTTAATTTTAATTTTAATTTTAATTTTAATTTTAATTTTAATTTTAATTTTAATTTTAATTTTAATTTTAATTTTAATTTTAATTTTAATTTTAATTTTAATTTTAATTTTAATTTTAATTTTAATTTTAATTTTAATTTTAATTTTAATTTTAATTTTAATTTTAATTTTAATTTTAATTTTAATTTTAATTTTAATTTTAATTTTAATTTTAATTTTAATTTTAATTTTAATTTTAATTTTAATTTTAATTTTAATTTTAATTTTAATTTTAATTTTAATTTTAATTTTAATTTTAATTTTAATTTTAATTTTAATTTTAATTTTAATTTTAATTTTAATTTTAATTTTAATTTTAATTTTAATTTTAATTTTAATTTTAATTTTAATTTTAATTTTAATTTTAATTTTAATTTTAATTTTAATTTTAATTTTAATTTTAATTTTAATTTTAATTTTAATTTTAATTTTAATTTTAATTTTAATTTTAATTTTAATTTTAATTTTAATTTTAATTTTAATTTTAATTTTAATTTTAATTTTAATTTTAATTTTAATTTTAATTTTAATTTTAATTTTAATTTTAATTTTAATTTTAATTTTAATTTTAATTTTAATTTTAATTTTAATTTTAATTTTAATTTTAATTTTAATTTTAATTTTAATTTTAATTTAATTTTAATTTTAATTTTAATTTTAATTTTAATTTTAATTTTAATTTTAATTTTAATTTTAATTTTAATTTTAATTTTAATTTTAATTTTAATTTTAATTTTAATTTTAATTTTAATTTTAATTTTAATTTTAATTTTAATTTTAATTTTAATTTTAATTTTAATTTTAATTTTAATTTTAATTTTAATTTTAATTTTAATTTTAATTTTAATTTTAATTTTAATTTTAATTTTAATTTTAATTTTAATTTTAATTTTAATTTTAATTTTAATTTTAATTTTAATTTTAATTTTAATTTTAATTTTAATTTTAATTTTAATTTTAATTTTAATTTTAATTTTAATTTTAATTTTAATTTTAATTTTAATTTTAATTTTAATTTTAATTTTAATTTTAATTTTAATTTTAATTTTAATTTTAATTTTAATTTTAATTTTAATTTTAATTTTAATTTTAATTTTAATTTTAATTTTAATTTTAATTTTAATTTTAATTTTAATTTTAATTTTAATTTTAATTTTAATTTTAATTTTAATTTTAATTTTAATTTTAATTTTAATTTTAATTTTAATTTTAATTTTAATTTTAATTTTAATTTTAATTTTAATTTTAATTTTAATTTTAATTTTAATTTTAATTTTAATTTTAATTTTAATTTTAATTTTAATTTTAATTTTAATTTTAATTTTAATTTTAATTTTAATTTTAATTTTAATTTTAATTTTAATTTTAATTTTAATTTTAATTTTAATTTTAATTTTAATTTTAATTTTAATTTTAATTTTAATTTTAATTTTAATTTTAATTTTAATTTTAATTTTAATTTTAATTTTAATTTTAATTTTAATTTTAATTTTAATTTTAATTTTAATTTTAATTTTAATTTTAATTTTAATTTTAATTTTAATTTTAATTTTAATTTTAATTTTAATTTTAATTTTAATTTTAATTTTAATTTTAATTTTAATTTTAATTTTAATTTTAATTTTAATTTTAATTTAATTTTAATTTTAATTTTAATTTTAATTTTAATTTTAATTTTAATTTTAATTTTAATTTTAATTTTAATTTTAATTTTAATTTTAATTTTAATTTTAATTTTAATTTTAATTTTAATTTTAATTTTAATTTTAATTTTAATTTTAATTTTAATTTTAATTTTAATTTTAATTTTAATTTTAATTTTAATTTTAATTTTAATTTTAATTTTAATTTTAATTTTAATTTTAATTTTAATTTTAATTTTAATTTTAATTTTAATTTTAATTTTAATTTTAATTTTAATTTTAATTTTAATTTTAATTTTAATTTTAATTTTAATTTTAATTTTAATTTTAATTTTAATTTTAATTTTAATTTTAATTTTAATTTTAATTTTAATTTTAATTTTAATTTTAATTTTAATTTTAATTTTAATTTTAATTTTAATTTTAATTTTAATTTTAATTTTAATTTTAATTTTAATTTTAATTTAATTTTAATTTTAATTTTAATTTTAATTTTAATTTTAATTTTAATTTTAATTTTAATTTTAATTTTAATTTTAATTTTAATTTTAATTTTAATTTTAATTTTAATTTTAATTTTAATTTTAATTTTAATTTTAATTTTAATTTTAATTTTAATTTTAATTTTAATTTTAATTTTAATTTTAATTTTAATTTTAATTTTAATTTTAATTTTAATTTTAATTTTAATTTTAATTTTAATTTTAATTTTAATTTTAATTTTAATTTTAATTTTAATTTTAATTTTAATTTTAATTTTAATTTTAATTTTAATTTTAATTTTAATTTTAATTTTAATTTTAATTTTAATTTTAATTTTAATTTTAATTTTAATTTTAATTTTAATTTTAATTTTAATTTTAATTTTAATTTTAATTTTAATTTTAATTTTAATTTTAATTTTAATTTTAATTTTAATTTTAATTTTAATTTTAATTTTAATTTTAATTTTAATTTTAATTTTAATTTTAATTTTAATTTTAATTTTAATTTTAATTTTAATTTTAATTTTAATTTTAATTTTAATTTTAATTTTAATTTTAATTTTAATTTTAATTTTAATTTTAATTTTAATTTAATTTTAATTTTAATTTTAATTTTAATTTTAATTTTAATTTTAATTTTAATTTTAATTTTAATTTTAATTTTAATTTTAATTTTAATTTTAATTTTAATTTTAATTTTAATTTTAATTTTAATTTTAATTTTAATTTTAATTTAATTTTAATTTTAATTTTAATTTTAATTTTAATTTTAATTTTAATTTTAATTTTAATTTTAATTTTAATTTTAATTTTAATTTTAATTTTAATTTTAATTTTAATTTTAATTTTAATTTTAATTTTAATTTTAATTTTAATTTTAATTTTAATTTTAATTTTAATTTTAATTTTAATTTTAATTTTAATTTTAATTTTAATTTTAATTTTAATTTAATTTTAATTTTAATTTTAATTTTAATTTTAATTTTAATTTTAATTTTAATTTTAATTTTAATTTTAATTTTAATTTTAATTTTAATTTTAATTTTAATTTTAATTTTAATTTTAATTTTAATTTTAATTTTAATTTTAATTTTAATTTTAATTTTAATTTTAATTTTAATTTTAATTTTAATTTTAATTTTAATTTTAATTTTAATTTTAATTTTAATTTTAATTTTAATTTTAATTTTAATTTTAATTTTAATTTTAATTTTAATTTTAATTTTAATTTTAATTTTAATTTTAATTTTAATTTTAATTTTAATTTTAATTTTAATTTTAATTTTAATTTTAATTTTAATTTTAATTTTAATTTTAATTTTAATTTTAATTTTAATTTTAATTTTAATTTTAATTTTAATTTTAATTTTAATTTTAATTTTAATTTTAATTTTAATTTTAATTTTAATTTTAATTTTAATTTTAATTTTAATTTTAATTTTAATTTTAATTTTAATTTTAATTTTAATTTTAATTTTAATTTTAATTTTAATTTTAATTTTAATTTTAATTTTAATTTTAATTTTAATTTTAATTTTAATTTTAATTTTAATTTTAATTTTAATTTTAATTTTAATTTTAATTTTAATTTTAATTTTAATTTTAATTTTAATTTTAATTTTAATTTTAATTTTAATTTTAATTTTAATTTTAATTTTAATTTTAATTTTAATTTTAATTTTAATTTTAATTTTAATTTTAATTTTAATTTTAATTTTAATTTTAATTTTAATTTTAATTTTAATTTTAATTTTAATTTTAATTTTAATTTTAATTTTAATTTTAATTTTAATTTTAATTTTAATTTTAATTTTAATTTTAATTTTAATTTTAATTTTAATTTTAATTTTAATTTTAATTTTAATTTTAATTTTAATTTTAATTTTAATTTTAATTTTAATTTTAATTTTAATTTTAATTTTAATTTTAATTTTAATTTTAATTTTAATTTTAATTTTAATTTTAATTTTAATTTTAATTTTAATTTTAATTTTAATTTTAATTTTAATTTTAATTTTAATTTTAATTTTAATTTTAATTTTAATTTTAATTTTAATTTTAATTTTAATTTTAATTTTAATTTTAATTTTAATTTTAATTTTAATTTTAATTTTAATTTTAATTTTAATTTTAATTTTAATTTTAATTTTAATTTTAATTTTAATTTTAATTTTAATTTTAATTTTAATTTTAATTTTAATTTTAATTTTAATTTTAATTTTAATTTTAATTTTAATTTTAATTTTAATTTTAATTTTAATTTTAATTTTAATTTTAATTTTAATTTTAATTTTAATTTTAATTTTAATTTTAATTTTAATTTTAATTTTAATTTTAATTTTAATTTTAATTTTAATTTTAATTTTAATTTTAATTTTAATTTTAATTTTAATTTTAATTTTAATTTTAATTTTAATTTTAATTTTAATTTTAATTTTAATTTTAATTTTAATTTTAATTTTAATTTTAATTTTAATTTTAATTTTAATTTTAATTTTAATTTTAATTTTAATTTTAATTTTAATTTTAATTTTAATTTTAATTTTAATTTTAATTTTAATTTTAATTTTAATTTTAATTTTAATTTTAATTTTAATTTTAATTTTAATTTTAATTTTAATTTTAATTTTAATTTTAATTTTAATTTTAATTTTAATTTTAATTTTAATTTTAATTTTAATTTTAATTTTAATTTTAATTTTAATTTTAATTTTAATTTTAATTTTAATTTTAATTTTAATTTTAATTTTAATTTTAATTTTAATTTTAATTTTAATTTTAATTTTAATTTTAATTTTAATTTTAATTTTAATTTTAATTTTAATTTTAATTTTAATTTTAATTTTAATTTTAATTTTAATTTTAATTTTAATTTTAATTTTAATTTTAATTTTAATTTTAATTTTAATTTTAATTTTAATTTTAATTTTAATTTTAATTTTAATTTTAATTTTAATTTTAATTTTAATTTTAATTTTAATTTTAATTTTAATTTTAATTTTAATTTTAATTTTAATTTTAATTTTAATTTTAATTTTAATTTTAATTTTAATTTTAATTTTAATTTTAATTTTAATTTTAATTTTAATTTTAATTTTAATTTTAATTTTAATTTTAATTTTAATTTTAATTTTAATTTTAATTTTAATTTTAATTTTAATTTTAATTTTAATTTTAATTTTAATTTTAATTTTAATTTTAATTTTAATTTTAATTTTAATTTTAATTTTAATTTTAATTTTAATTTTAATTTTAATTTTAATTTTAATTTTAATTTTAATTTTAATTTTAATTTTAATTTTAATTTTAATTTTAATTTTAATTTTAATTTTAATTTTAATTTTAATTTTAATTTTAATTTTAATTTTAATTTTAATTTTAATTTTAATTTTAATTTTAATTTTAATTTTAATTTTAATTTTAATTTTAATTTTAATTTTAATTTTAATTTTAATTTTAATTTTAATTTTAATTTTAATTTTAATTTTAATTTTAATTTTAATTTTAATTTTAATTTTAATTTTAATTTTAATTTTAATTTTAATTTTAATTTTAATTTTAATTTTAATTTTAATTTTAATTTTAATTTTAATTTTAATTTTAATTTTAATTTTAATTTTAATTTTAATTTTAATTTTAATTTTAATTTTAATTTTAATTTTAATTTTAATTTTAATTTTAATTTTAATTTTAATTTAATTTTAATTTTAATTTTAATTTTAATTTTAATTTTAATTTTAATTTTAATTTTAATTTTAATTTTAATTTTAATTTTAATTTTAATTTTAATTTTAATTTTAATTTTAATTTTAATTTTAATTTTAATTTTAATTTTAATTTTAATTTTAATTTTAATTTTAATTTTAATTTTAATTTTAATTTTAATTTTAATTTTAATTTTAATTTTAATTTTAATTTTAATTTTAATTTTAATTTTAATTTTAATTTTAATTTTAATTTTAATTTTAATTTTAATTTTAATTTTAATTTTAATTTTAATTTTAATTTTAATTTTAATTTTAATTTTAATTTTAATTTTAATTTTAATTTTAATTTTAATTTTAATTTTAATTTTAATTTTAATTTTAATTTTAATTTTAATTTTAATTTTAATTTTAATTTTAATTTTAATTTTAATTTTAATTTTAATTTTAATTTTAATTTTAATTTTAATTTTAATTTTAATTTTAATTTTAATTTTAATTTTAATTTTAATTTTAATTTTAATTTTAATTTTAATTTTAATTTTAATTTTAATTTTAATTTTAATTTTAATTTTAATTTTAATTTTAATTTTAATTTTATACTTATACTTATACTTATACTTATTTTTAAAAAAAATAATTTCTAATTTTTCCAATATTTTATCAAAATTTATTTTTGATGAAGTATTAATATACGACCAATTCTATTGATTTTTGTCTTTTGATGTATCTTAATCCGACTAGAAACACAAAAGTAACAATGGTTTTTCCACAGCAACTATCCACAGCATCTATGAGATCGACAAAATGCTAAAATATCAAAAATTATATCTTTTCCATTTCAGCTATAGCACGCACGAACACATTCAATCAGAAATCAGTAAGTGTATTGTATACGGCAGCTAATGAGAACAACAACAACGATCATGGTTGAGTAAAATAACAACAACAAAACCAACAAACAAAATAGAGCGTTGGGCACATGGTTGAATAACAAGGTTGCTGCAAAACTGACTGTGCTCTCTTTCGCATATCCGAAAGTGTCAAAATCAACTGACTGTCGAAAAAAGAACAACAACAACAACAGCTGAAGCAGTTCACTTTGACATTTGGGGCAGTCGCGTTCTCCGTGTTGCGGCTACCTTATTCAGTGTACCCTGATTGGGCATAGTGGTGGAAACCAATTGACAAGAAAGAAGTGAAAGAAGTTCTCTGTCAGCAGCAACTCAAAAGCAGATGAGAGCTACCAAACAAACAGGTTTGGAAATAGATATGCAACTTCAAAATGTTTACAAGCAATTTGCTCCAACACTTTGTGTTAACATTTCACTTCCCATTATGTGCCGTCCTCTTGGCTGTATCTTACAAAAATTTACTTTCATTCCGTATCGCTCTCATGCAATGTCTTGTCAATATATGTTTTTGGATTAACTATGAATGCTCATTCGAGCATGGTAGTAAATGTAAAGTATATTAAGCCTAGATTATAGAAATACTACGTTTTGCAATATTTACATGTCATTTTAGTAAATTAAATTAAATTAAAGTGTGAAATATTTTTTTTTTTCTTTGAGTACATATTATGTTATTTTAGCCTATTAATAGAAATATATTTCATTAGAAGATTATGTATTATAATTTATATTTTACTTCAAATACATAAATTAAATATATTTATAAAACAAAAAAAACTTACATGACACTCCCACTGTGTATCAGGCCTGCTGCTATCGACGTGCTAATGTTTTTTTTTCTGTACATTGTTTTTTTTTTTTAATTATGGTAAACATATAAATGTTTTATATATTTCTTACATTTATATAAATATACATCTATATGTAAATGTATACGCATATATTTATAGGAACATATAAAACTTTTTAACTTTGTAAGAATTATTGCGAATATATATATATTAGGCCGGGTCGATTTGTGGGGAGGCAAAACAATCGCCCATTGATCTGTGAAAATCGTATTCTAGGGATCAAAATAAGAAACTTTGCCCAAGGAACCATACCTCTAAAACGAATTCTGATGTCCCCCAATTTGGGTCGAACTTTTGGGTAGGTGCAAATTTTGAAAAATCCCACTTTGACCCATTTAGAGTGCTCCAATCGAGTCCAATTGTATGACCGACCCCCACTAACTTTGGAGGCCCGACCCACCCATGCCAGTGGCACACCCCCTGGAACCCCCTGGGGGTTCCCCATACATACATTTAAAAAAATCGCCAGTTTTGGCACTTTACATGGAAAAATCAGCGAAATGCCTGTTTTTTTTCTTTTTGGAGTGTTTTTCTCTTTAGAAATTTATTCAACCCTTTTAAAAAATGAAGGTATCACTGTGACACAAATGAAAATCGGAAAATTGCTTGTGTGCGTTTTTTAAGGCACCACAAGACACAGCTGCATGTCGTAAACATACTTGTGTAGTTTTTCTATAGCACCTACTTAAGAAATGAACGTTGTTTTTACAACCCTTTTTGTGGGTATTTTATGGCACCTTCTTAAGAAATGCGCGTTTTATGCAAGATGAAGCAACAACAACTATCGAAAACCCAATGAGTCATATACCCAAGCACGATGTTACTGTTTTTGGTGTGTCTACTGATTTGACTGATCTTAATTTACCAACCCATCTGGATATCTTGAGATATTATTTTTACTTAAGCGAACGTGCTAAAACAGAACAAAAAAAATTTTCCCATAAATCATTCACTATTCAAGTACAAGATAAGTTGGATGGAATTTGGGAAAAACTTGGTATGGAAATAATGCTGAAAAAAGTGTATTTAATAAATTGAATAAATTGCTTGCCAAGTATCAAGATCAAATCAAGAGAAGAAACAAAACCCAACAATTTACAGAGTATGTAAAATCTCTGGAAACAATTTTTTACATTGGAACATGTAAATGCGATTTGAAGGCAGCTCCATGTGCATGCTGGCTGGCTGGCCGAACGCCTCAAAGAGTTCATGCACGATCAACATAATCAGAGAAGACTAACAATGGATGCAGTTGTGATGGAAACTGAAGAGCAAGGAGCAACGTCTATGTCATCAATGCCAACATACCAAGATCCCGATGATTCAACATACGCACCGCCACCAGTTCAAGAAGATATGGATAGAAGCACAAGTTTACAATACACAGAGAGATACGATTGTTTTAACTTTGCCTTGGTATGTGACAGATTTGGTGAGACTGATAGATTAGCATCGGCATTGGGAACCGCTCTTCTCCAAGATTTTAAAATGAAAGATAAGCATGGCAAACCTCTCATCATGGATAAATCGAAAGTTCGCAGAGAAAAAGAGAAATGCAGACAAGAAGTGGTACGCAAACGGTTAGATCATACCAATTTGTTAGAGTTTTCATTCGATGGCAGAAAAGATGATACTTTAACGACAGCTAAAGTTGATTTGAAGTATCATACTAGGATGGTAAAAGCACCTCATCTTGTTATTTTGAGAGAACCCAATTCTGAATTGATTGGTTACGTAAGACTGGAACATGAAACCGCTGAATACAAAACAACCAAATTAAATGATTTTTTCAACGATAAAAATATATCACTGGATGCATTA
Source organism: Tetanocera ferruginea (assembly GCA_958299015.1). NCBI lineage: Eukaryota > Metazoa > Arthropoda > Insecta > Diptera > Sciomyzidae > Tetanocera > Tetanocera ferruginea. The sequence goes on along the minus strand of OY282641.1, from coordinate 82,102,524 downwards.
ATTGGAATATGCACTGACGGTGAGCCAACAAACACTGGCCCACACGGTGGAATCATACGACGATTCGAATTGCTGTTAAAAATACCATTGCATTGGTTCGTTTGCCTTCTACACTTCAACGAACTTCCGTTTCGGCATTTGTTTGAAGCTTTGGATAAATCAACCAGCACTGGACCAAGATCGGCAACCGGAAAACTGAGCCGTCAAATCGAAACTTGTGAAACTTTTCCGGTAAGTTATTGCTTTCACTCATTTATTATAATTGTCAACCATTTTTAATTATTTTTTTATTATACATTTTCAGGTGGTGGACGGCTTCTAGAAAATTGAGTTGAAAAATATGCCCCCGCTCCAGAAAAAAATTGAATTTTCCACCGATTCGAAGTACTTATACGACATGGCTAACATCAAACCAGGGAAAACTGTTCATTCTCGGTGGCTCACCAAGGCCGCTAGATTATTACGATTATATGTGACAACGGAAAATCCAGATGCAAATTTAAGAATTCTGGTTGAATTTATAATTAAATGTTATGTGCCAATGAACTTCAATATCAAGTATTACAGCTCTGTCGTGTACGGCAGTGCATTATTTTTCAACTTCATTAGTTGGTCATTATTTCTAGAACCTCGTTTACGCAAAATTGTCAATCAAGTAATTACAGATAATTCATATTATGCGCATTCGGAAAATATCTTGTTATCAATGTTGTTTGATGATAGCAAAGAAAAACGCGACTGTGCTATCAACATAATTCTATGCTATCGAACAGATGTTGACGACCCAACGCAACTTAGAGCTTATAAAAAACCAGATATAAAGTTAAATTGCACAAGTTATACGGAAATGATCAATATGAATGACATCAATAACGTATTTGAACCACCATTCACGCGAAGCATTCCGTACGATACATTGAAAGAATATTTACATCAAGATGATCCACCGTTTAATGATCCAAAAATTCCATCAAACATACAAGGAACGGAACGACATGTTCAATTGCTAGCTAGCGTTTCCAAACGGGTTATACCGGAAAATGTAGAGGCTGTTATGGCGACGACATTAGAGAGCCTTGCGAAATTGCCCAGACTTGAAAGTAAAGAAGACTTCAAACAATAATTTTTCTTAGTTTCTTTTCTATAACTAACTTATATTAATTTTTTCATTTACATATGTTCTGACTAAATAAATTTCAAAAGGGAAAAAATAGATATTATAATAAATAAATAATAAATATTATTACAAATAAATAAATAAAAATAAAGAAAAAACATAGCCATTTCGCTGATTTTTTCATTTAAAGGCCAAAAATGGTGATTTTTTTAAATGTTTGTATGGGGAACCCCACGGGGGGTTGCAGGGGGTTTGCCACTGGCATGGGTGGGTCGGGCCTCCTTAGTTAGTGGGGGTTGGTCATACATTTGGACTCGATTGGAGCACTCTAAATGGGTCAAAGTGGGATTTTTCAAAATTTTCCCCTACCCAAAAGTTCGACCCAAATTGGGGGACATCAGAATTCGTTTTAGAGGTATGGTTCCTTCGGTAAAGTTTCTTATTTTGATCCCTAGAATACGATTTTCACAGAGCAATGGGCGATTTTTTTGCCTCCCCACAAATCGACCCGGCCTAATATATATATATATTATAACATACTAGCGGATGTTACTACCCGGTGTTACTCGGGGTTGTGTCTCAATCACAGAAAAAGGGCGATTTTTAAAACTGCTCCCATTTTTTACTTATTTTAAATTATCAATTAAATTTTTTAAACAATTTAAAATGACAGTTTTTTGGGGTTTTGCCCCTCCTTCCGTCGACAATAATTAGCCAAATTTCCATAAAACTTTACCTGCCGGATACGATTAAAAAAATTGTTATCTTCAACGTCTCGATCTGACGTCTGGTTTCTGAGGAAAATGGTCACCCACTTTGAAAAAAACCATTTCGTAAAAAATGCGTTTAAAGTTTTTCTTAGCATGCATTTAAAATGCATTTTTATCTCAAAAAAAATTCCAACTTTAAAAAGTCCTTTTGGCATCGATTCGATTTTGGATTGTCTTCGTTCGGTTTTAACTTCGGTTTTAGTCGATACTGTTCGGTTGATTTTTGTTCTTTACATAGCTTCTGCTCATATTCGTTAAACTTTTTTTTACTCGTTAGTCTTTGGTTCTTGACTTCGTTTGCCTTCGGCGCATTCCTTGATTTTTGTCGAAAGAATTTTTAAAAACATAGGATCTTTTTCAGTAACAGATACAAATGCTTACCAAGTTTCATCAAAATCGGTTCATCCGTTTTGACGTGAATAAGCCAGACGTAGTTGGTTGAATAAAGCGCTCTCTCATGAAAGTTTTCTGAAATTTAAATAGCCTCAATTCTGTTGCAGGGTCAGGTTATTTCATGTATCAAATTTTAGTAAAATCGGTCAAGTTATTTAGGAGTAATTGAGTCTTAACAAAACACTACTTAAAGCGCCCTCTTGCGAAAGTTTTTGGAATTTTTTATAGCCTATGTAATTTTCAGCGCAGTCGAACCTTCGTTCCAAATTTCATTGAAATCGGTCCAGGTGTATAGGAGTTATTATATAGCGCCACGCTCACATACTTCCGCCCAATTTTTCCTATGCTAGCAGGAAAACCTTCATACCAAATTTCATTGAAACCGGTCCAGGTGTTCAGGAGCAATTGTGTATTAAAATGTGCTACTTAAAGTGCCCCCTTACAGTGCGAAAGTTTTTGGAATTTTTAATAATTTTTTGTTTTATCTTGGGTGGAGTTGAACGTTCATACTAAATTTCATTAAAATCGGTACAGGTGCTTAGAAGTTATTATGTCTTTAAGTGCCTACTTAAAGCGCGCTCTTGCGGAAGTCTTTGGAATTTTTTATAGCCTATGTTTTATCTTTGGCGCAGTCGAACCTTCATACCAAATTTCATTGAAATCGGTCCAGGCGTTTAGAAGTTATTGAGTCTTAAAAATGCACTACTGAAAGTGCCCTTTTGCGGAAGTTTTTGGAATTTTGTATAGCCTTTGTTTAATCTTGGGCGCAGTTGGACCTTCATACCAAATTTCAATGAAATCGGTCCAGGCGTTTAGAAATTATTATGAAGTGCCACGCCCACAGACTTGCGCCCACTTTTTTACACCCCCTATGTTCTTTCTCTTTATTGAACGTACTTGGTGCCCAAATTTCAGCTCAATCAGATAAACGGTGCGCGAGCCTATACGGAACAGACAGAGAGACAGACAGACAGAGGGACAAACATTTGATTTTATATATTAGATGTTATCTTGGGCGCAGTCGAACTTTCATACCAAATTTCATTGAAATCGGTCCAGGTGTTTAGGAGTTATTATATAGTGCCACGCCCACATACTTCCGCCCACTTTTTTCTTTTGCTTAATCTTGGGTGCAGTTGAACCTTCATACCAAATTTCATTGAAATCGGTCCAGGAGTTTAGGAGTTATTGAGTCTTAAAAACGCACTACTTTAAGCGCCCTCTTGCGGAAGTTTTTGGAATTTTTTATAGCCTATGTTTTATTTTGGGAGCAGTTAAACCTTCCACTTGTAGAGATGAGAATGGTGATCTGGTTACAGATACGCAGTGCGCATTGAAGTTATGGAGACAGCATTTTTCCAATCTGCTTGCAGGCGACGATACCAACAATTCCGCCCTTGGAGAATGCAGTCTGACACCACCAATCGACGATGATGGAGTGGAAATTCCACCACCTAGCCATGACGAGGTTAAAGTTGCTATCCAGCGACTCAAAAACAACAAAGCCGCAGGTGCTGACGGCCTGGCTGCTGAATTGTTTCAAACCGGCGGCGGTGAATTGATAAGGTGCATGCATCAACTCATCAGCAAAATATGGCTAGCAGAAAGCATGCCCGACGATTGGAATCTCAGTGTGCTTTGTCCTATACTTAAGAAAGGAGACCCGACAATATGCGCCAACTACCGAGGTGTCAGTCTTATTTCCATCGCATATAAGGTTCTTTCGAGCGTATTGTGTGAAAGATTGAAGCCGCATACCAAAACACTGATTGGACCTTATCAGTGTGGCTTTCGTCCTGGCAAGTCCACCATAGACCAGATTTTTACTCGATAGCCCGATTCGGGATTGCCTGTACGCAACAATGTCTGAGTTCGGTATACCTGCAAAGTTGATAAGGCTCTGCAAGATGACGTTGAGCAATACATGCAGCTCCGTCAAGGTAGGAAATGACCTCTCCGAAACCTTTAATACCGAACGAGGTTTCAGACAAGGCGACCCGCTATCATGCGATCTCTTCAATATTATCATGGAGGGGATCCTACGAAAGGCAGATGTACATCGAAATGGCACCATTTTCTACAAAGATGTCCAGCTCCTTGCGTATGCTGATGATATCGATATCATCGGCAGAACCAAGAGAGATGTAACCGCTGCTTTCGCCGCTATCGAAAACGAATCAGCCAAAGTGGGTTTGACGGTGAACGAGGGCAAAACAAAGTATATGCTGTCTGCAAATAGGGAAGTGCGGCGTCTAGGCTCCCATGTTACAGCAGGCAAATATAACTTTGAAGTTTTCAAGGAGTTTACTTACCTTGGCACCGCCGTAAACAGCAACAACAATGTCAGCCTGGAGATAAAGCGAAGAACAACAATTGCTAATAGGTGCTACTACGGGCTAAGTAAGCAATTAGGTTCCAGAGCCCTCTCTCGATCGACAAAACTAACACTCTACAAGACGCTCATCACACCTGTGCTTCTCTATGGCGCTGAGGCCATACAGCGCCATCGCAAACAGATGCAGCCGCTCTTGGGGTGTTCGAGAGGAAAGTTCTTCGCAAAATCTTTGGTCCTGTTCGAGTTGGCGACGACTATCGCATTCGAATGAACCACGAACTGTACGAGCTCTACGACGACATTGACATAGTCCAGCGTATAACAATTCAGCGACTACGTTGGCTGGGTCATGTCTTTCGTATGGATGAAGAAGCTCCAGCGAAAAAGGTGTTTGAGGCGAAAGCCGAGGGTCGACGACGAAGAGGAAGACCATGCCTCCGATGGATTGACCAGGCCGAGGAAGCCCTTACCGCGCTTGGTGAAAGATATTGGAGACGGCGCGCGCGAAGCAGAGACGCCTGGCGAGAACTGATGAAGTCGGCCGTAACCCGTCAACGGGTTGTCATGGCCACCTAAGTAAGTAAGTAAGTTAAACCTTCATGCCAAATTTCATTCAAATCGATCCAGGCGTTTAGAAGCTTTTATAGAGTGCCACGCCCACATTATTGCGCCCACTTTTTTACACCCCCTATGTTCTTTCTCCCTATGAAAGGAACTCGGTGTCCAAATTTCAGCTCAATCGGATAAGCGGTGCGCGAGCCTATACGGAACAGACAGACAGACAGACAGACAGACAGGAGGACAAACATATGATTTTATATATAAGATATACATATTTGTAGCACATATTAAGCTTTAACTTTAAGTTAAACTTTATAGAAAGGCATTATATATCAATTTAATATTCTTTTTTTTCATAACTTTTAAATTAGATCAGCTTTAGGTCTTTTGTTTTTCTTTTTCTTTGCGTTATACTTCACTTTAAGACTATAAATAAAATTGAGTTTATGAACTTGAAATGTTGATTTTAGAGCACTTCACACTAACTTAATTCTTAGTTTTAAGAATGACTTGTATTTAAGTAGTTTTAAGACCAAAACTAAAAAAATCTTAACTCATGTAACTAGTTATTTCACAAGCTTTTCTTTTAATTATAAAATTTTACAGTTGATTCAAACGTCTAGTAACTATGTTACTTGTGAAATTTTTTTTTTTGTTCAAGTCGACCGTATTTTTTGAGGTTTTAGCAGGAAAAGAAAGATGAACGCGTGGTTCACTTAGACGACACCTACGCTAACTTTCAGGTTGCCAAGCCTTACATAAACTAGAAATACATAAGCGTTTTGTAGATTTCTAAAGTTATTTAGTTTACTATTACTTGAATCGCGTTGCCAACTATTATGGTAGATTTAAGATAACCATGTTACCGTCAAATATCATTTAAGCTTATATTTATACCCCACGCGCACTGCGTAATGGGTATATTAATTTTGTCACGACGTGTGTAACGCCCATAAGGAGGCGTGGTAGGTACAGAAAAGTATATATATTCTTGCTCAGCATCACCAACTGAGTTGATTTAGCCATGTCCGTCTGTCTGTCTGTGGACACGATTGCAGCCGTAACTTTTTAAGGCATCGTGCTGAAATTCGATATTTAAGCTGGATTTCAAAAAACTTAGATCAAGTTCGAGAATGGGCTAAATCGGATGAAAACCACGCCTACCTCCCATACAACCCCAATATTCAAAACTCCATAAAGAAGCAAATATTTAATCTACAAAACTAAAATTCGGTATTTGTGTAATCTACAACAACACTGAGGTGTGTTTGAAAAATGGGCATCATCCACCCACTAACACGCCCACCTCCCATACAACCCCAAAATTGAAAACTATATAAAGAAGCTTGTGTCAAAGCTACATAAATACAATTAAGTATTTGTTCATTTCATATCAAAACTAAAGCGTGTTCGAAAAATGGCCGTCATACACCAACGAACACGCCCACCTCCCATACAACCCTGAAATTGAAAACTATATAATTAAGCTTCTGTCAAAGCTACAAAAATAAAATTAGATATTTATTTATTTAATATCAAAATTGAGACGTGCTAGAAAAATGGGCGTCATCCACCCACAAGCACGCCCATTTGTGCTTTAACCCCACAATTTAAAATTCTATAAAAAGGCTTCTCTTTAAGCTACAGGAACAAAATTTGAAACGTTTGTGTTTTATATCAAAACTAAATTGTGTAAGTAAAGTGGGCGTCATCCGCCTACGAACACACCCACCTCCCATACAACCCACAAGAGTGAAAGCTGTATAAATAGGCTAATATTTAAGCTACTGAACTGAAAGTGGGTATTTGGGTATATTCAGTGGCGTAGCTAGGGTTGGTGACACCCGGGGCGGAAACTAAATTGTGCACCCCTTAAGAAGGTTATAGTAAACCTCAAAAGAGTAATGTTTAAAAAATACCACGAAATTAATATAATTTTTTAAATAATAGTTTACAGTTTTAATTAGTTTGTTAAAGTGCAAATAAATTTATAAATATTTTAATTATTTATATAGTTTTTAAAATTCGGTTACAATAGACAAAATTTAAAAATAATCTCATCGATATTAATATATTTGATCATTTGAAAGATATGTTATTGGGTAAGTAACACAAAACTTAAAAAATTTCATTTAATTTCAATTATGAAGTATATCTTAATTTTTTTAAAGCAGGATTTTCCACAATCAAGGAATTTTTGAAAAATATTTTGTTTACGCAAAATTTTGATTAGCAAAAGTGAGTAAAATCCCCAAAGATATATTTTGATTAAAATTTTTCACTATTTCCATTTTAATTTTACAATAATTGTCGATGAATCCGACTACATGTTTTTGAATCAACCTCTACAAAAATTACATATTTTAGAAAAGATTTGGAAAAAAGCTTATAAGGGCTTATAAGTTATGCGAGGACAATTTACTGTCAGTAAACCACACAATATCAGTTTTAAATAATTGGAGAACTGTGTGAAGTTTTAAATAATTGGACTTTATGAAGTTATAAAAACTTAAGCTAGTTTTTTATAGAAAATTGTGAAAATTTTACGAAAAATTGTGCATAATTGAAGAAAAAACAGGACCTGGAAGCAAACCGTTGGCAAATTTTCCCTCATTAACCCTGAATAACTATAAAGTTGAATATTTTTTCGAAATCAATCCATGTCTTCTATATAAAACTTAAGTGAAAATTAAAATAAAGTATTCAAATTCATTTATAATCTTTTTTCCTAAATTTTATCAACTTCTTTATAGTATTCTATATTCATCTCAGCTTCGACTTTGATAGACAAATCTGAGGTCTTTAAAGATTTAACTGCCCTATACTTGACTATTAATATCACAGTATCTCAACATTACAGTGATACCAAATTATTATCAGAAATTTCTTTCATACTCATTATGTACATAATTCTCAAAGCAAACTAGCCCTGGCTGGACAAGGTCAAGAGTCATGAATGGCCAAAAAAGAGCTGACAATTACAAGAAATCTGTCGATGCTTCACATTCGGGGACTGAGAACAAAATTTAATTTAAATAATTAGAATAATTTTTAAGGAACTGTGCATCTTCTAATAAAAACTCTATTTTTGACAGTTTTTGTTGGTTGATTTAATCATAATAATGATTACTTTAGTAAAGTTAAGGAGTCAGAAAACCATCTTAGAGCTTTTAATAGACATCTTCTACATAAAATAAAAAAAAACGTCAGAACGCCTTAAAATTGTTATAAAACGCCATGTATTTAATTTAAATAAAAAATTTAATGCATTTAAATCATAATTTAATTTTTTTTTAGAAATTTTTTAAGCATGTAATTAGTTGAGTATTGATTTTTAAATTGTTTCATGTAACAGGATACCCAAAAACATATTACTATTAAAAATAATATTCTAGCAGATTAAGAGCTGTAAATAAGGTTTGTTTTATGATGTATTATCTTAGAACTTAGCAATCACAAAATCATAAAGCATATTTATTATTCTTGACATTTATGTCATGGGCACGTTTTTCTGTAAAGTTCAGGAGAAATGTATTGCTTACAAAATAACTGATGCCTCCATTCATATGAAAATCATGCAGATTTGCGTAAAATATTGGTAATAGAAATGTATACTATACGAGTAAATTTGAACACTTCTTAACCTGAAGAAGCAAAAAAACACGATGTTTTAAAAAATTTTATGGAATATAAAAAGAATGTAACATTATAATATAACATTTTTCTTTGTGTACTCTATCTCTCTGTCATTAAAATTTGAATTGCATTTGTTTGGCAATTGCACCCCTAACCAATGACAAATTAAATTCCGAATTGACTTAGGTTTTAGTATGAGCGTTTGTTTATATTGAAACAAATTTCTTATTAAGCTGAAGTTTTAATAAAAACGAAGAAAAAAAATATTTGCATTTACTTTTGCACCCTCTTTATATTCAAAACATAAAACCGCAGTCATTAAAGTATTCTTATTATTAAAAAAAATCAAAAATTGTGTGGTGAAAAGTTCTTTTATCAAATTTTGCACCCCATTTTAGCGTGTACCCGGGGCGGACCAGCCCCCCCGCCCCCCCTTGCTACGCTACTGGGTATATTATATCAAAACTTGGGCGTTTTAGAAAAACTGACGTCAACAACTCAAGAACATGCCCACCTCCCATTCAACCCCAAATCGAAAACTTTATAAAGAGGCTTGTATTTACTTTGCAAGAAAACAATTTGATATGAATATATTTTAGACGTCAACAAAATAGTAAAATTTTTTTAAATCTCATACAAAAAGAGCTGCAATTTAAAATTTTGTACCATTACGAATCGGCCGTGGGGGTATTTTAACTTCGGCCAAGTCGAAGATATACCTTACTATTTTTTTGTTTATTTTTTTCTAAAACACTTTGCTACGGCAAAAATAGATAGTCAACCGTCATACATAATGTAATATATTCTTTTTCCAAGTGATTTCGTAATCTTTATTAAGTTCAAAGGTTATATTAAATCGTCAATAGGAAAGCAAGAACGGATCTGTGATTTCTAGTTTTGTCGGGAAACTCATGCAATATACTTTACAACACGAAGAAGTAAAATCGATTGAATCGCAGTTCTAGTAAGCTACAATAGTACAGTCATATTTCTTGGTGCTCCAAAAACAAATTACTCGTCCGGTGCTTACATAGCAGACGTGGCATATCAACGACTTATTCAATGGAATATTCCTTATAACGTGAAAGGATTATAATTTGGCACAACTTCTTCAAATACCAGTATTATGTCACCTACCATTTAGGTATCATAGATATTTTGGAAACAAAACATTCGTCAACTTCTGGACCAGAAGTCCCTATTTTTGAGCGATTTTCAAAACCTTGGTTGGGCTAAACCAACAATCATTTAGAAGTGGAACTTGGATGAAATTGTTTTGTTAAAAATAACTTCAAATGAACGCGAGAACATAAAGTTTTGCAAAAATCAATTAAAAAAAAGCACACTGTGTTTAGGGATGAATTTTCACTAAAGAAAACTGAAAAAAGGCTTACGAGATATATGCTTTTGTATAACCCCAAGCGTACTGCGTAAGGGGTATATAAATTTTGTCACGATGTGTGTAACGCCCATAAGGAGGCGTGGCAGGTATAGAAAAGTACATATGTTCTTGCTCAGAATCACCACCTGAGTTGATTTAGCCATGTCCGTCTGTCTGTCCGTCTGTTCGTCAGTGGACAATATAACAGCCGTAATTTTGAAGCTATCGTGCTGAAATTCTACATTTAAGTTTTTTTCTACAAAACTAAGATCAAGTTCGAGAATGGGCTAAATCGGATGAAAACCACGCCTACCTCCAATACAACCCCAATAATGAAAACTCTATAAAGAAGCACATATTTAAGTTTAAAAACTTAGATTCGGTATATGTGAAGTCTATGACAAAACTCAGATGTGTTAGACAAATGGGCGTCATCCACCCACTAACACGCCCAACTCCCATACAACCCTAATATTGAAACCTATACACTGAGAAAACTGTGCGCCTCTAACGTTTATTTTCATTTTAAAAATGGACATTTTAAAATGAGTTTCTTAAACGTTCGTTTGATTATCTATAATAAATATTTGAACATGAGCTTTTAAAACGTTCGTTTGATATTTTAAAATGAAAATTTTAAAAAATTTAATTCTTCTAATTATTCTAAAATGTTAATTTTAAAAAATCAAACGAACGTTTTATACGCTAATTTGAAAATGTTTATTTTAGAAAATCAAACGAACGTTTAAGAAGCTCATTTTAAAGTGTCCGTTTTTAAAATGAAAATAAACGTAAGAGGAGCAATATCTGGGTTAAACGTTTTCAAAAGTAGCACGCTACCTGCTTTTCGTGCTACGAAACGTTTTCACAGTTTTCTCTGTGTATATAGAGGCTTGTGTCGAAGCTACAAAAGTAAAATTAGATATTTATTTTTTTTATACAAAAATTAAGACGTGAGAGAAAAATGGGCGTCATCCACCCATGAACACGTCCACCTCCCATGCAACCCCAAAATTTAAAACTATATAGTTAGGCCTCCGTCGAAGCAACAATAGTAAAACTAGATATATATTTTTTATACCCCCACGCGGACTGCGTAAGGGGTATATTAATTTTGTCACGACGTGTGTAACGCCCATAAGGAGGCGTGGCAGGTATAGAAAAGTATATATATTCTTGTATGTCATGTCCGTCTGTCTGTCCGTCTGTCTGTCTGTCTGTTTGTCCGTCTGTCTGTCTGTGGACACGATTACAGTCGTAATTTTGAAGCTATCGTGCTGAAATTCGATATTTAAGCTTTTGTTTTAAAAGCTATGATCAAGTTCAAGAATAGGCTAAATCGGATGAAAACCACGCCTACCTCCCATACAACCCCAATGATGAAAACTCCATAAAGAAACGAATATTTACGCTACAAAACTTAAATTCGATATTTATATAGTCTATGATAAAACTCAGGTGTTTTAAAACTCAGGTGATAAAACTCACCTTCCATACAACCCTATTATTGAAACCTATATATATGGAAGTTTGTGTCGAAGCTATAAAAGTTAAATTAAATATTTATTATTTTTATATAAAAATTGAGACGTGAGAAAAAAATGGGCGTTATCCATCCACGAACACGCCCACCTCCCATACAACCCTAAAATTGAAAACTATATAAATAGGCTTCTGTCGAAGCTACAAAAGCAAAATGGGATATTTATTCTTTTTATAATAAAACCAAGATGTGTTAGAAAAATGGGCTTCATCCACCAATGAACACGCCCACTTAACAAACAACCCCTAATTGAAAACTTTATAAAAAGACTTGTCTTTACTTTGCAGGATAACAATTTGATATAAATGTATTTAAGACGTCATCAAAATAGTAAAATTTTTTAAAATCTCTTTTAAAAGAAGGGGTATTTTAACTTCGACCAAGTCGAAGATATACCTTACTAGTTTTATAATAATATTAAGACGTGTTAGAAAAATGGGTGTCATCCACCAATAAACACGCCCACTTCCCATACAACACCAAATTTTAAGACCCTATAAAAAGGCTTCCTTTAAGCTACAGGAAAAAAAATTGATTCGTTTGTATTTTATATCAAAACTAAGTTGTAGAAGAAAAGTGGGCGACATCCGCATACGAACTCAACCACCTCCCATACAACTCATAATATTGAAAATTCTATAAATAGGCTAATATTTAAGCTACAGACCTGAAATCGGGTATTTGTGTATATCAAAATTGAGGCGTGTTAAAAAAATTGGCATCAACCACTCAAGAACTCGCCCACCTCTCATACAACCCTCAATTGAAAACTGTATAAGCCCAGTGTGCCAAACGGATCCGTTTCGAATTCGAAACGGACTCACTTCTTCGTACATTTTTTCCGAAACGGATTGCGTTTCGGATCCGTTACGGGTCCGTTTTCGTATGAAATTCCTCTCAAAAATTCTAATCGTTTTTACCGTTTCCCCGGATCCGTTTCGAACTCGGAACGGACTCCATATACGAGTCCGTTTCGGACTCGTTTTTTTTAATAATGCGAGTCCGCGACGGACACGTTTTTTTTAATAATGCGAGTCCGCGACGGACTCGTTTTTTGAAATAATGCGAATTCGCAACGGACTCGCTATTTTAAATAATGCGAATCCGCAACGGAATCGCTATTTTAAATAATGCGAATCCGCGACGGACTCGTTTTTATTTAATAATACGAATCCGCAACGGACTAATTGAAAACTTTATAAAAAGGCTTGTCTTTACTTTGCAGGAAAACAATTTGATATGAATGTATTTTAGACGTCATCAAAATAGTAAAATTTTTTGAAATCTCATACAAAAAGGGCTACAATTTAAGATTTTATACCATAACGAATCGGCCGTGGGGGTATTTTTACTACGGCCGCGTCGAAGATATACCTTACTAGTCTGGTTTTTTGTAAAAATCTACATAAGACCTTGGTTTGATGTACAAATGCAATATCAGCTCCGTTTCAAGACTGGAATGGGATTAAAAGTATGCTAGAATATGCAAAAACTCTACAATCTCAGTTTGTGTTATTAAAAAAATGAGTAATCACTTATCGTTTAAAGTTGATGAAGCAGTAGCTTTGGCATTTTTTGACTCAACAGTTTCTTTGGAAGAAAAACGCGAAATGGTTCAAAAACTACAATCCAAAGAACCCGCTGTACAGCTGAATTATGGAAGAAACCAAAATAATTTATCAGTTTTCCAAAAATAGGTGCACAGCAATAAACTGTTGTGTCTTCTATTGAGTAGACACAAAAGTCAAGAAGACACAGCAGTTTTGAGCTATTATGGTTCACAACAATACCTTGCTGTTATTTTTGATTTTGGAAAGTATGTGTATAATTTTGTACTTTGACTATTCGCTGTCAAAAAGAAAATAAAAATAAACAAGCAATTTTCGTTTCAATTTGAAAAAGTTGCAAATAAAAATAATTAAGAACGCGTTGGACATTCTTTTTTGCATATTTATTATAAAGTGACGTGGACAAGATGTGCCAACTGCTGCGTATCATAATAAGTGTATTAAAGGCACAGTATTTTTGACAGGCAACAGTGGAATTTATCCGGTTGTATTGTTGTCTAGCTTAAAAGCAATTTACACATTGAAGACAGAAGTTACTGTTGTGTTGTAAACCGTAATAAGGCCGATACTCTGAGGCACTTCGTTTTAGAGTAAAAAAACTCTTTTTCAGTTTATAAATTCCTTTCTGCAGAGTTTATAAAAAACGTTCCGTCTACTTGAGAAATGGCATTTGATTTCGAAATAGGCTGGAGCTTCTGTCGGAATATATTTGTTGTAAACGATGTCGAAACGGGCGAGCATGTTAAGCCACACACTTAACCTGCATTCCACGGTCACCACTATAATTGGATCGACACCAAATTGAATATTTTTAATTTTAGACTTAAAGGAATTTAAATCAGGCCAGCGTTTTGTATTCATTAATTTTATGAAATTTGTTGTCAGAGTTCTTTATGAGAGAAGATCAATCGAAATCCATCATAGAAGTCCTAAATCTAGAAAAACCGCAAGAGCATCAATTACACAACAAGCAAACCGTTATAACCCAACAAGAAACAAGGCAGAAAAAGATGACACATACTCACATCGCTATGGGACAACTTGGAATAATAGTCATAACTGCTATTATATCAACCCTTTCGACCACGCTCCTGAACTAGCTGTCTGAAAATTTTATTTTCATAACTCCTGTGTTTATTAGATCTAAATTAAGCATTTTTGAAGATTTCAGCCATCTATAGTTATCGTGTCACTACATATTGAATGTTGCACATATGTTTGTAAGTTTGCAATAATGCACGGTTTTTTAAATATTTTATTTTGTATTTTTATTTCGTATTTTATGGCTAAAACTGGACTTGTTTTTTAAATTTTTGATTTCAACATATATTTTTTTAATTTATATTTTCTGCGCTAATTGCACTTTTTGCTCAATTTGTTGAAACTTAACTCTGACTAATACATCGTAGTTATGTTGATCGCAACAAAATTCTTACTTTTATGTTATTTTTTATTATAAAAACTGTTAATTTTAATTTTAGTTAATTTCGTTTGTCTCAACTTAAACGGTGCTAAGAAATCAAAGTTGCTTGTAAGCAACGCTGAGGTCGAAAGCGTTAACATAAAAGTATAAAAGAGTCATTCATTATGAACCACAACAAGAACCAGTCATCGCTTCGGCCACTTCACAATCCTTATGGTCATCGCTCTACTCCAAGGGGGGAGGAGATATGTTGGCTCCCCACACTGCCAACATCAACGTCGAACAGAGACCATAACAACAACAACAGTGACTGCCAAATTTGTAAACTCACTTTTAGGTTCAACTAAGTTCATTGCAATTCCTAAGGATTGGCCTATTTAAAACTATAGATAAATATTCTATATTAAGTTATTTTATTTCAATTATGCAAGCTTTCACTTTAAATTCATTTTAATTGCTCTACTTATAAATTATTGACACATATGCACTCTGCTCCCTTACTGTATTGAATTATCATAAAATACCAAATTGTTTTAGAAGAAATTCAGAAATAAAGTCGTAACAAAACAGAGCTATTGTTGCTCGAGAAAAAAATAATAATATATAATTTTTTTTTAATCAAAAGCAGCGTTGCAAGAATGTGATTTTTTTTTCGATGTGAAAACGTGAAATTATGTTTAATTTGGTAAAATTTTGCAGTGAAAACCAAAAACTTTTTATACTAATTTTCCAAAAACTTAAATGATGGACTGTTTTATATTACTTTAACAAATAAATTGAAATTATAGGCACTATCCAATGGATTATGGAAAAGGCATTATGGATATAGGCATTATCTAATGGAAATGAAAATGGTTGAAGTTTTTACCATTACAACACTTAATAATTAAGTAAAATTTGTAATTTATAAGGAAGCTCCAGAGTTAAAAGGTCCCGGTTACAAGTCCTGCAGGAAAACAAGATGCAAATTCATTAGACAGTGGCACTGATAACAGGTATTTAAAATATAAAACCGTCAAAAGTCATATCTTTGGTAATATCCCAACTAACACATGAACTTCGATAAGGCTAGGAAATTTGAATGTTCGACAGTAGAAGCTTGGATTGCGCTTGTATTGAGCTTGCAACTAGAAGTTTACTTGTTATCGAAGATATAGTTGACATAATAGCTGTTGGAAGTATTTCAGAAGTTTTATAAAGGCTTAATTCAAAGTTTCTATAAGCTTAACAATGTTTGTTAACGGAAGCTTGGGAACTTTTAATTTTAATAGAGCTTCGGTTAAAAGACCAAACGAAATTGCTGCCTCTAAGTCTCAAAAGATTTTTATAAATCTCTAACAGATGCATTTTCGAAATTGCTTTCAATTTTTTATGAGTAGATCTTTACAACCTTCGAAATTATATGAACCGAAGTTTAAACCTCTCGGACCGAGAAAACAACGTAATCAAAGCTCAAATAATTAATAAAGTTTAAAGTACAGAAAAATATTGAAAAAATGCACAATACTTGGGTAAGACCACAAGCGTTATGCGATAGCAAAATAAAAATGCAAGCGACCAATCCATTCATTACTGAATCAGAACAAAACAAACTTGGTGTCGCAACCGATACATTGATCGACAACCGTCACAAAATTATTAATGGAAGTATTGGAACATTTTTTTTGAAATTTAATTTAATTTTTTTTGAAACTGACGATAATGAAATGTCAGCTTAGAAACTACAAAAAAGCGTAAAATTTTTTATTGAAAAATATAAAATTATTTATTAAACTATCGATAAGCAACACAAAAATAAGCGAAAAGGTTAAGGTTGATTAGAAAATCGTAAAAAATATCAGAAAGGTATTTTCTTAGAGAGGCGGCAGCATCGTATATACTGAATAGAAACATATAAGAGACTTCTACATCAGTTAGAGCTTGAATGGAAAGTTTATAGAGTCAAACTGCATTATATTTCGTATACATTTATAAGAAACGGAAGCTACTATGTCCAATAAGTTTTGATAATTAAGGGAGCTCTTATTTCAGTAAAATCAAATAATTTATTTATTTGAAAATTGGACAGTTGGTTTTCGAAGCTACTATTTTCAATAAGTTTAGATAAGGTATGGTATTGAAACCAAAGCATCTCGTGTGTATCATATAGAAGTAATTTCAGTAAAATCAAATAATTTATTGATTTTAAAACATGAGGTTTGCTTTTTGAAGCTACTATTTCCAATAAGTTTTGATAATATTTGTAGTAGAAACAGAAGCCTTTCGGATGTACAGTAAAGACTCAGAGTTTCCATTAGCATGAAGTCATTCAGATTCAGCTCTTCGTATATAAAATAGAAATAGGTCGATGGATAACCCTTCGATCTAAAATAACAAAAAGTTCGCCTTTTTGCCGTTAAATAAGTTAATAAACTTGCTTTCAGAAACAACGTAGTTTTCATAATGAGTTGCTGTAAAGCTTGCTGCAATCTTTATAGAAGTTTGTGTGCTAGTTGGTATTGCTTGTTTTCATCAATGTTGTCACAACAAAAATAAAAAGCTTTTCAGAAGAACTAGTTCTTTCCCGTCAAAAATGACGGACCCGGTTTTAATAAAGAAAAAATAATAAATATTGATTTTCTTTTAGCTGAATTAGAAATCAGCTATGTTCACATATGATGTGACGTATATATACGATTTTAAATTGTGCAAATAACAATTTTTAGTTCCAAATGTTTAAAAAAAACCTTAAAGTAAAACTTAAACTAAGTAGGTACGACCAAATAAGTTTAAAATTTTTTTGTAAAACTGAAAATTTCAAAATGAAAAATGTATAAAAAGTTTTTGAAGTTTCAATAAATCACAAAAAAAATGCCTAAAAATATGCAATGCAATTTTTTTAAAAATCAAGCGTTCCGCACTCATATTTTACGGAATTATGTTGCAGCAATGCTAAAAAACTAATAGCTTCATTCGGTATCCCTATCCGAACACTCGCCTTGTTCAAAGCATTGCTCGTTTTGGAAATTGTTATTCGAACAGAATCAACAAACGATAACAGCTGATCAGCTGGCGAACGATGCCGTAAGGCTCTGAAATATGTGAAATTTGTATTTCTAGCAGTGAGTTAAATCACGAGGAGAAACTTCAAATTCAAACGAGCACTTTTATGTTATCGTTGTGCAGCTCTCGTTGATAAGCATTTTGTCAGAAATAGATAACATCAAGAGTGCTGCACTTCGTGTAGGTGGCTTTAGCTCGAAGAAGGTAAAGCTCCCCGTGGATTTGCTAAAGCATTGAATGCACTTGAAAATAAATGTATTTAAAACTTACTCAGCGCCTGCTAGCTCCAGAACTTTTGTTAGCTGTCTCGCAGTTTCTTCTTTGCACCTTTCCTGGATTGTTTTCAATGAACTTGTTAAATATATTTGAACTGCGATCACTGCATTCACAGTATATCAAGTAATTGACTTTTTTTTTATACACAAAAAATTTATGGAATTTATTGATTTTCAAACACATCTATAATACAAACAAATATAAACAAAAACAGCTGTTTTTAAAGAAAAACAAAAATGAACTAAAATGAAAAGAAATGCCAACAAACAAGAAATAAAGGAAAAAGTTTGAAAAATCTTTAATAAAATAGACAAAATTCATAAAACTTCAAGTTCGTTAGAGATACAGATTTCAATTCAATCACAACATCGCACATAGGAGTATTTGGCTCGAAAAACCGCTCATTGATCAATTTCTCAAAATGTAAAGTTGAGAAGTAAAATTCTTTTCTAGCTTTTGTTAATACTCATTAAATAAGTTACCGTTTGTTTTTTAATTTTAATGCACACACTTCGTCGCAGCATCAGTTGAAAGTCATCGATCGTAAGCTTGCATTGTTATTGAGTTAATTTGAGTGAAAAAGATCACACCTAAACAAATATTTTTTTTTGTTATTAATATTGTGAAATAAGTTTGTTGCTATGGAAGATTTTGATGCAGGTATGTACTTTAAAATACAACTTTTTTTATGGATATTGAAGCTTTATTTATTTAGATATATAATTTGTTATGAAGGTATGAATATGGGAAATTTTTTTAATATTTTTTTTTTAGTATGTACCTTTTGTTATATTATTTGGTGTTATTGGGTAACATTTTTGGTATAGGCTAATGAAGAAAGATATCAAAAAGCAAAAACCAAAAAAAAATGCTGCCCGAAACCGCCCCCCTCCCCCAGATTTCATTGTCCCTGATAGGTGTCTAGTTTGATGAAAGAGAAAATTTGAAATGAAAGAGAAAAGGGACATGACATTGGCCGTTTTTATTTATAATTTTGTATTGTAGTAAATATTCTTAAGATTCTAAGAAAAAATTTTCATGGAAAAATTGTTACGAGCTCAAAAGTTACAGCTAGATTAGTGGGAGCGCATTTTTATTTTTCCTTGCATTTTTCTTTGTTCACAAACTTTGAACGCGTTTATCTCGAAACCCTGTTTTTCGTACTGGTTGCGGTACTAGCGGAATCATTTTTTGACGATTTTTTTTTTTGTATTTTTTTAAACTTGATTCGCTTTCGTATGACACGAGCTTTTTTTAATTTTTTTTCGATTATTTATGAATTTCATATTTATTTATTTCATATATATTTCAAAGTCAATATTTTTTTCGAAAAACACACTTTCAAATTTTTAACATCACCAAAAAGTGAAAAAAAAAATGTAAAAAAGTCAGACACTTCTGTCATACGATAACCAAGTTTGTTAAAATTTAAAAAGTAATTTTTTTCCAGATCGGACAATTTTTGCGACTCCCAGCGCTGCAACCGCGAGGCCCCGTTTTTTTTCTCTGCCGCCAGTTTGGAGCTCTACAAAATCATGTTGGAGTGAAAAATATATTTTTTTGAATATTTGTTTTGTAATTTGGTCAATTCTCTACAATAAAAAAAAAAAATTTTGGAAAGTGTTTGTTTTTGACTGAGTTATGAATTTTTCAAAAAAAGGTCTGTTTTCTCTGCCGCGAATGTTATATCCCTCCTTAAGAAACTTAATTTACACCTTTATTTGGTCGAAACAAGCTTTATAGCCCTTTTCAAGTTCTTTTAGACAAGTATCATTTACTCAGGACAAACAAATATTTTTGAGCGGTTTTTCGAGCCAAAAACCCCTATGTGCATCGTTCGGTTAGCACTCGTTCGTTGAGTTGCTCGTTAGGGATAGAAAATGATGCTATAAAAATATTAGAATTTTTGCTTTGGATGTTGCTTTAATGTGAAATTTTTTTGGGAATTTTGGTAAAATAAAATTTTTGGATGTGGCAACCCTGATCAAAAGTCCATCGCGAGACATTTGTCGCGCCTGATTTTTTACCATCTTATCTTTCTCTCATGTTTTGGCGAGCTGGAGTTCAGAATTTCGAAGATCATTATTTTGCACATGATCTGTGTTACTTTTTTTCAGAATTGTGAAAAGGTGTTAAATGCCCAATTAGCAATTAGCATGCAAAATGCATTCGTATGAATTTTGTAAAACTGCTGCGCACACATACAATTATATTTTCACTTAAATTAACTCAAATTTGCATTTTTGATTTTCTTTCAAAGTCTATAACGCATTTAAGCTGAATTGATTTTGTTTTGACAATAAATTAATAAACCATCCGTGCCATCAAACAATCAAGACTTCCCCCTATGATTTTTTGACAAAATACAATGTTTTTAAATGTTTTTCTATTTCCTAAAAATTAATAAAATTCAAAATAATTTCTTTGAAGGAAATGGCTTTGCAGATATAATCAGTTTGAAGTTATAGCTTTGAACTTATTTTAACCATATCGCTTTTTCTGCATATAATTATAAATAGTAAAACGAAAAATTGGTCGAATTTTGACCACAGGCGATACTAGTAATTATAAATTGGCAAACAAAAAATTGGTAGAATTTCGACCACAGGCGATACTAGTATTCATAATTGTCAACTAGCTATTTTTGCCAAAAGAAGAAAATCATCCCTCGAAATCAAGTACGCAGTAAAAAGTTTGAGGGTAAATATAATCTTTTTTTTTTTTCCTGTCAATTTGTTTTTGAAAATATAAAAAAACAAATATAACATGAAATCTATCAATTGAAATCTAAATATTATTCCTGATTTATGACTGTAAATGAAACACACATTAACATGTTTAATGTATGTTTAGATACGTGCCACATATTTTTTATACAATAGTGCTGCTTTATTCTTTTGCTTATAAAAATATGTACCAACCGTATATACCAAATATGTATTATACACTTTTTGGATATAATCAATACCAACTTTGTATCAATTTGGTGTATACGATTTTATGGTATACATTTTATAACATATTTGCTATGGATTTATATTTATACCAAATAGTATAAAATTTATCCTCATATTTTTTACTGTGTACAAGAAAATTCGAGTAAAAAGTGTCAATGATGACTGTCGATTCGAAAATATTTCCCTCCAAATGGTCGCGATTAATGTGTTCAATTCGATATTGAACAACTAGTGCTGATTACGCAGATCTTGCTCACGTATATATGTACCTGTTTGTTTGAAAGAAACTACTCAACTCGAAATGTGAGGTGCGGAAAATCAAAGAACCGTGAACTTGACCGGATTCGAATTCACCGACGAATTTTATATGTGGATATAATTTTGTTGTAATTTTCGTATTACTTTTATGACAGCATGGAAATTAATAAATTCACATGAATTCAGCAAAAAAACACGAATTTTAACTGCAACTCATTCAATTTATGAAAATTGTGGCATATTTTTGGCGTTTAATTATGTATATGCAAATACCTTGAAGCAAGGAGGGGCACGGAGAATCAATAGCATACAAGGATTTGACTGTATCTACATAGTATTAATTTATAAGTTTTGAATTATTCAATAAATAACATTTGACAATATTTCATGTTATGTGAGAATTATATTTACGAATATTTAACAAAATACCATTAGAAAAATGGAAAACTCATTCTCATATGCGTGGGTCACTGCATGAAGACCTTTGGCCACCTCCTTTGTAAAATCATGTGGATGCCCTTGCGTGGGTGTATAAAAATAGAAACTATGAAATAACACTATTATATATCGATGGTTAAGCGCACTAAAGTGATAAGTGACCTTTTGACGAAAATTGGTTTACTGCATTTTTCAATCGATCAATATAATACCTATCTTGTGTAAATTTATTGAAAATGCATAGAAATGCATGTGTGTCAGTACACAGTTAGTACTGTTAGTAATAAGTGTTTTGTACTGAGATGTATTGATATTTAAAAACAAAATCGACGTTCCTAAACATTTGAAATTTTTCACTTATCACTTTAGTGAGCTTAACCATCGATATGATGGTTATTAATTATGAAGTTTTACAGCTTTTAACGGTAATTTTTTACATTTATTTTTCCCCTGATTCTAAGTTGATTATGAAACAACACTAATGAATATGATGACACAAATATGATTTTAAACATTAAAAAAAGCTGTCATCAAACTAAATATTGTACAAAAAATTTACAAAACCTGTAAGTTTAGATTTTAGAATATAATATTTGTACGAGTTATTAAAACTGAAATTATTAAATAAATTCTTTCGGGATAAAAACTATTCCGAACAATAAGCTAACAACATTATGCTTGCAAGTATCGCCAAGCAAGTAATTGCTAAAAAAATTTGAAATTTTCAGAGATAATACGTTTTGTCTACTTGCAAGTGATGAATTTCGCGTATAGTTGTAGTCTTATTCTCCAAGTTCCAAGATTTTATAAAAATTAATGTAAGTAGCGAAGAGTCGGATAAATGCTAGTATTTCATAAATGGTTGATTTCCACAAGAAGTATTCTTCATTCTGACAACGGAAATTATGGAAGCACCATTTTTTAGCCATAATCTTCGTGTTCAAGTTATGGTATGTATTACGAAAAGCAAATATGTGAGAACAATTCACGTAAAAATACTAAACAAATATTATTCTTAGTTCCAACCCTGCTCCACGCTTATATATTATATATGTATACACATTTGTAAAACACATCTACCCTTAAAACATAAACAAATACAAATAGATACAAGCTTATATGTTTGTACAAAGTATATATCAGAGCTGAACAAGAAAGAGTTCGAAGAAAATTACAGTGAGCAAAACATGGGAGTTTCGGATTGGTTGTTTTTCTATTTTTACGTTTTTTTGGGAGTGGTCTTTACAGATATTATAACCATGTGCTGGAAAATTAAATGGTTTTTTGTCATTGCTATGAAATTAATAACTGTGGGGATGTTAGGTCATGACATGTTATAACCTTATAACTTTGTAACAAATTCGACCAAGTTAGTTATTAAAATGTGTTTCGTCAAATTTAAAAGTGCAATTTTAAGTTTATTCAAATCAGCAAAGGTTTTCACAATACGTTCACAATACGAAAAATATTGCTGGAATAGATAATAATAGGAAATGAATTACATAAATAACTAGTTTAATTTGAAATTACTAAAATTCGGTTTGTTCTCTGCTTATAAATGCTTTGACTAATTAAATATTATTTAATCACATAAATTTAAATGGAACAACTACAACATCAAGCAAACTTAGTCTTGGTTCAAATTAATACTGATAGATTTGCGGTAGCGCGGGAAGGAGGCGACGGGAACAAATTACATTGTACGAATTTTTACCTAAAAGACAATTCTGATAATGCAGATTGTCTCTTAGAGTGTATCGACTTGTATGGGAAAAATCTTACCCCAATTCCGGTACCAAAATTAAATAGTACATGAAAAATCCTTTCTATTGTTGCACTTTTTTTTATTTGAACCAATTTTGGCGTCCACCGAATTACATTGTTGTGATTTTTTTTATCAATTTTTGTACTGGAGACCCACTAATGGTTATTAAGAAAATTAAGCTTATCAATCAATTCCTTTCATATAAAAACACAGAACTGCAAATTTTCATCTCTGTCGACAAATGTTCTGAGGAGATAAAACAGTTTTTTCAAAGTGAATCTTCTTGTTATTTAATATTTGATATGTTTTTATTTTATTGAAAGTATTTTTAAACTTTTTTTTTTGCTTTATGCAAAAGTAACGTTTTTTGAAACTACTACAGTTAACCAAATAAGAACAAAAATATTTTTAGATCCTGTAAAGGACTAAAAATAGCTTTTTCCGAATTTCGGCCTTTTTGAATATGTTGCAAAAGAAAAGCCGTCGCAGAAATTGATTGATATTGTAACCTACATAATGCGAGTTTATGTGCCAATATACTTCGATATAAAGTACAGCTACGCGGTCACTCGCGGCAGCGTTCATTTTTCCATCTAACCAAGTACTCCAGATACTTGCCGCAAAAGTATCGCAGCGTCATCGAAAGAACATGTTCCAACAAATTTTATTTTTGCACATCTTGAAAACATAATTTTGGCGATGATATTTGATGAAGATCGAGAAACGCGACAACTGGGGTACAAGAAAATACTGCAAGCACACAATAATGCGAGAGAAGAGTATGGAGAAATTCGTATTTATAAGGCTCCAAACATTGCGTTCAATTGCGAAAAGTACTTCGATATGGTTGACTGGGACGAATATTTCACGGAACCACCGTACACTTGTTCCATAGCGAAAGAAACCATATAGAAATTAGCTGTTTCTGGAGAAATGTTGGACGATATTGAAATTCGACAGATACCTTGCCATATTCAGGACGCTGAGCGGCATGTTAAGCTCGTCACAGAGGCGCCAGTGACTGCTGCTTCTGCAGAACGAAGAAAATTAATAATGTTTTCTATTTTGGAGGGCCGTACAAAAAGGCCGAAATTCGAAACAAAAAGCGATTTTAAGTCTTTTACAGGATCTAAAAAAAAAGTTGTTAAATGTTTAACTGTAGTAGTTTAAAAAAATGCGTTACTTTTTTTAAAAATATTTTTTTCGAAAGTGTCTTTCAAATGTCTAACGATTGAGGTGGAGTCAAATTAAATATTAATACGACTGTACAAATATTTTTTTTATTATTAAAACTAGTAGTACTAATAATGTTTGCATGTATTTTCGTGCAAACTGTATGTTGATAACATGGTGGGACAGTCCACAATCCCTGGGATAGGTCATATTAGAATGAATGTTCTTACTTGAAATTTGCTGGACCCTCTCAAAATCTTTAAAACACCCGGTTTTGTCTACCTTGCCCACTTTTTGACCTATAATTTATCTGATTGTCCACCGATTTTTAACATTTGTTTATATATGAACGAACAACAATCAAATATGCTTAAACTGCAAAAGCCATTGTTTGTTCAGTTGGCTCAGCTGCCTTTTGTGTTGCAGCTGCATTCCGGATTGTATCTTCAGACATAACTCGCGTACTGCGTAGGGGGTATATTAATTTTGTCATGACGTGTATAACGCCCATAAGGAGGCGTGGTAGGTATAGAATAGTATATTTATTCTTGATCAGCATCACCATCTGAGTTGATTTAATTTTGTCCGATTACAGCCGTAATTTTGAAGCTAGCGTACTGAAATTCTATATTTGAGCTTGTTTTAAAAAAAAAATAAGACCAAGTGCGTAAATGGGGTAAATCGGATGAAAACCACGCCTACCTTTCATACAACACCAATAATGAAAACTCTATAAAGAGGCTAATATATAACCCACAAAACAAATTTAATTCGGTATTTGTGCAAAGAGGTGTGGTAGAAAAATGGGCGTCATACACTTACTAACACGCCCACCTACCATACAACCCCAAAATTGAATTCTATATAAAGAGGCTTCTGTCGAAGCTACATAAATAAAATGAGGTATTTATTTACTTTATATTTATTCTGTCGAAGTCGTCGTAGTGGTCACAAGTGGTTTTCGTTGCGCTCTCACTCGATTTGATTTTTCGTAATTTTCTTGTTTTCGAATATTAAGGGGACGTGACACCTTAAAAAAATTTTCTTTTAATGTTTTAAAATGCCTTTAAGTTGAATAAAAAATAAGATATCATAAAAAATTACACAAAAAACATTTTTTTTTTATTTTTTTATTTACATATATGGCTACTGGAATCATTTCAAAAAAAAAATTAAAAAACCATGGCGGGCGTGATTACGACTCACTGGGATATCGAAAAAAAAACAAAAAACCGGGTTTTTATCAGCATGAAAACCGCCATGGAATAAACTAGAAGAAACAATTTTGGTTGAAAAATAACAAAATGGCGACGTTTTTTCGAAAATATCCAAGGTTTTTGGACAAGTGTAAAATAACATATTAAAATTTCAGTACAATAAGTCGAGTAATTTTTGTTTTTTCACGCCCGCCATGATTTTTTTTATGATTTTTTAAAAAAATTCCAGTAGCAATATATGTGGTTAAAATAATAAAAAATAATTTTTTGCGTAATTTTTTTCCGAAATATATATTTGTAATTTTTCATAATCATATCTTATTTTTCATTCAACTTATACGCATTTTAAAACATTAAAATAAAAAAATTTTTGATGGCGTCATGTCCCCTTAAAGACTACTTGAAATGCCGTGTATATGCAAGCTAAAAGTTGAACGCGACCAGTTAAAGATTCTGTGCGTGAACTGTAATGAATTCTTTCATTGTGTGTGTGTCAACATTAATCAGGTTCATATTGACTTTATGGTGCAAGTTGCGGCGCATATCTCAGACACTCTCCACCTAGTGCCTCCGCAAAACCTGCTGCAAATTTAACAAGTGCAGAAAGTGAACCAAAGAGAATGATAGAGGTCAGTGTCTTTCCCTCGTCATTAGTATCAAGCGCTGCTAACATTAGTCATCAAGAGCATCAGCAAGTTGAAGTTTTAGACAATGTTCAGCAGAATTTGGAGCTGCCGAAGTGCAACAACAATACAATCATCAACTTGAACTGCGATACCGAAGAGATCCTTGGTCGATCAGACGCTGCCAAAAGCCGCCCTCATAAGTGACCCGAGATGCTTGTTTTGCTCTAAGTGAGACTCGTGCTCCTTGGTTCTTGCTAATTTCAGCAACATTATCTCAAATTTGGTGAGTGAGGTGCATGACCTAAAATCAGAAATTCGCTCTAAATTCAGTAACAGTGGCTCCTCGTCTTCAGTAACTGATTTAACTCAAATTGATAGCGAGATCATTTTAACTCCAGCAGCTATACCTGGCGCTGCGGTTGAAAATTTGTGCCCTACACCTGCGGGTGCGTCCGTCTCGAAGTCTATTGAGCCAGCCACTTTTGCTGCTATCCCTTCTACAGTAACTTAACCGACCGTAGCGACAGCCGAGGGGCTAAGCCCTGATGCTGTGAGCGAGTTTGGTGAACGCCGCTCTTTTGCTGATGTTGTTACCTCTCCCACGCACACTGAAGTAAATAAATCTGTTTCTGCTGCTAAAGCTGCAATGAGTGATAACTCAAATTGGAATGTAATGAGCAATTTTAAACGCAATAAGCGCTCTTTTGTGCAACGAAGTGATGCTGCCGAATGTGACAATTCTGTGAAGGGGGTGAAGGGGCAGTGAGTAAGAAGAAGGGAAATATTAAGCCGAAACCTTGCAACAACAAGCGTCTTATCGGCTCTTCTCCCATGTGTGACACTCTCAGAACAGTGCAAGATTTTAAATACATTCACCTTTCTAAATTCAATGTACAGACTGCAATGTACGGCGGTTCGCAAATATATCGCTAATGCTCTTTATGTGGCGCCAGAAGTTTTTAAATGCACAACCTGGAATACCTTAAATTTTTTAATTTTAAGCTAGGTGTACCTTCACAACTTTTTGACAAAGCTTTCGATAACTCAACCTGGCCGTTATCCCTAAAAATCTCTCGATTTGTTGCAGAAAAAAAATCTTCGACAAAGGTATTGAGACCATTCCTCCTCCCACTCCATCGAGGACGCAGTAATTTATAATCCTACCTGTCAATATCAACAGCACCAACAACAACACCAACAAAAACACCAACATCACCAACAACAACAACAACAACAACAACAACAACAACAACAACAAGAAAAACAGCCGCAGCAGCAGCCGCAGAAACAACAACAAGAGCTGCAGCAGCAACAAAACCAACAACTACTACCACAACATTTACTACCACATGAACAACAACAACAACAACAATATCAATAATAACGACAACAACAACTACAGTCGCAGCAATAAAAACCACAATAAAAACAACTATTACAACATCAACAAAAACAGCCGCAATATCAACAACAACAACAAATCCAACAACAAAAACAACAACATTCGCAGCAACAACAACAACTGCAACAACAACTACCACAACAAAAACAACAACAACTACTACAACAACATCATCAACAAAAATAACAACAAAAGCAGCCGCAGTATCAACAACAACTACAACTTCCACAACGCAGGTGGTTGGCGCACGAAGACCAATACCTTGTACTCTTCTGCTGCTTCGCATGATTTCGACGTTATCGTTCTCACTGAGGCATGGTTGACAACTCATCATTTGTCGATAGAACTATTCGATCCCAACTTCAAAGTATATCGCAGAGATCGTGTCTTAAGTCCAGGTGTTACCAGGGGCGGTGGCGTTCTTATCGCAGTCGATTCTGCGCTCAAATCAAGACAAATTCAACTGCCACGGAATTTTGACTTTATCGAGCAAATTTGTATTGAGGTATCATTCAGTGTGGATTGCATCCAATCTGTCACTGAATTAGTTTTTATCTTAAGTTATATACCACCAAGAAGTGACATTAATTTATATAAAGATAATTCATTTAATATAAACTTCATCGTAAACTCAATCCTTCCGCATCAAACTCCATGCGTTTAAGGCGATTTTAACTTGGCTAATATCGAATGGAATTTATGCGATACTTTTCAAATATTGATTCCTTTTAATTTAAAAAATTACATTAAATTGAATCTCTGCGACTCAATGTACTCTCTTGATCTTTTTCAAATCAATGGTTCTTAAAACGACATTAATAGAATTTAGATTTAATTTTTATGGATCATGACAATATATATGAATTACTTAAAAGTGACATTCCTCTCACGTCGAATCATTTCATCACAAAGCATTAATGCTTATTTTTAGTTTTTATGAATTCTAGAGTAATCAAGTGAATGATCTTAATGTCTCTTATAATTTTTATATGATTTTATGATTTTTATTTAGTCCTGAATGAATATTTGTATTCCATTGATTAGAGTTATGAAATTGGTTCAGGTGACATAAGTTCATTAGTTCAGGGATATATATATATCTTACATTTAAGAACATTTAAGAAGCAGGATTCAATTCGTATGTTCCTTTAAAAAAAACCTAAACCTACAAACAAATTGCCATGGTACAATCACAGATTGTCTCAACTTAAAAATTCCAGATATAAGGCACATAAAAGATTCAAAAATACCAACTATGATGTAAATATACTCATATTTGTACAGCTCAGACGTGAATTTGAATTTTTGTCAAACTTTTTGTATAAAAACTATATTAGTTTAATGACACAGAACACAAAATATAACCCTTAGAGTTTTTGGACTTTTTATAACACTGGTTTACAAATAACGAAAAGTTGTTTGTACTTTGAATGCCACTATCCTTTTCTCATGCAAAATCGGTCGCTAATTCCGAAAAAAATTTTTTTTTTTTTCTGTCACTCCGTTTTCGAGATATTGCCCACTGTAGGGTTTTCAATGAAAAAAAAAAGTTGGTTCCACTTAATTGCATATTTCTCCAGAACCAACAACAGTAATCAAACAAATGATATATCAAATAAAAGCTTATAAAATTTTTTACAAACAATGCAAACATCATTTTTTGGTCGAGTTGTTAGTTTTGGCGGAATTAATTCAAATATCGGGGATTTTTTTATTTTTCAGAAAAATTTCCAAAAAAAGATAAAATAGTTGCAAATTTCGTAAAGAAATCAAAATATTTTGTTGCTTTTGATATTTTTACTAAGAGCCTTTATTTTTCCAAAAAAAATAAGCTATTGTTGAAGAAAATCTATTGAGAAATGAAAAAGTTGTGTTCAATGGAACGAAAGCACCCAAGTTATGTTTTTTTTACAAATTTTATTGTCATATAAATAAATTGGGTTATTGTACTATAATTTTTTTATTTTTCATTTTTATTGTTCATAGGAATCAAGTCAAGGGTTTGGTAGGCTCACGACTGAGAATGCAACCGTCGAAACCGTCACAGCAAAAGTCTGATTTCGACACTTATGGCTATAAGAAAGAGAGCCTACCTGTTTTTATAATGCCATGTGCATTAGTGTGTCCCAAAAAATAAAAAATTTTTTTGCTCAACCTTTGTTTGAATGCTTATACTGTCAAGTATTTTTGAGAATTTTTTCAGATTTTTTGAAAGACGTTTAGAGGTCGCGCTAATCGGATTTTCCGTAAAAATCAGGTTTTTCTGAGATTTTTCGAATTTCAATCATAAGTTGGTCAATACAGATATCTTGTTAGTGTTCGAGTTTTCATTTTGATAGAAAAATGTCCAAACTTTACTTTATCGTACATAAATTAGAAGTTTTGGCTTTTTTTTTGTAATCTGGATGTGTTACATTAAATTTTTTCGTGAAATTTTCGTAATTTTTTTTAAAAATGCTTCATAACTTTTAAAAATTCTATCAAAATATATTAAAGTAATGATGCATTTTGAAGTATGGTAAAATTCTAAGCAATTTAAAGAACAATACTTGATTTTACTTGTGCCGTTTCAGAGTTATTACCATTAATGCTGTGGTGCCATTGTTGAAGTTTTTAAGTTTTAAGTTAAGTTTTTCGTATTTCTAAAAACATATATAAAGACTTTACGAATTCTTATAAGGCATTGGTTTGTTTTGGTTACTGGACCTTATTTTTTTGGGTGATAATTAAGGAACCGGCCATTCAATCAAAAATCTAGGAGCTATTAATAGGGCTCGCTGGATGATGAAAATTATATACTCGTTAAAAATATGCATTTTTCAAAACCAGCTGCTATCATTTGTAGGCAATTCAAAGACTGATGCCTTGCTTGAGTTTAGTTCATTCATTTTAAGAGTGTACATAAAAAATTGGCACCTTTGTCAGTGCCCTCGATACGCTCCTCTAAATGACCTCAATTTGATTATAAAATTGACTAGCTACAAGCACTTAAATGCACACGTTGCAAACGCCACGCTGAAAACTTTTTTGGGGCATCAGTGGTACCTATTCGGGGAAACTAGCTCCCTCAGCTTTATGTGATGAACGCATAAAAACCAAAACTTTGCGTTTGATGGTAAAAAATATTAATACGGCAAATAATAAAACCGAACAAGCCAATATAACACAAAACATGATAAAAAGTATGAAAATTCAAGATTTTATTTCTAAATCCAGTCATACTTTTTTTGAAGCCTGCAACATCTCAATTGCTTTTTTGCAAACCGACCCAGACGAATAGATAAGCAACGAATCATTCCAGGAAACAAAGCATATAATTCAACAACCGCAAGTGGTAAATGATGTCGCAGAACGTGGTGTGGCCTTGGCAAGCACTTGCATCGGTCTTACAACTTCTGAAACGGACTTTCGAAATCTTTTACAGGGCATAGAGCTACGGGCATCGTACGGAATCAAATAAATGATTTTGTACCATGTACAGATTCCTCTTATTTTAATTTGTGTTTTTCTGGATGTCACGTAGTGACCGTGGCATGCAGGTTAAGTGTGTGGCTTAGCATGCTCGAGAGCCCGGGTTCGATCCCTAGCCGTGGCGAAAAGATTTTTTCAATAAAAAATTTTTCTGATCGGTCACCACCTCTCTGCAGACAATGGCAAACCTCAGAGAGTAAATAATGCCTTGTAAAGCTTCTTGAGAACATGAACTTTAGCCGTTCGGAGTCGGCATAAAACATGTAGGTCCAGTTCTCGGTCAATTGTGTGCAAACATTTAATAACACACACAACACAATCGATCCTTGGAAGCTCGGTCAAAGTCCTTTCAAGGGCTGAAATGGCCAATTTGTTTTTTTTTTTTTTTTGTTTTTTCTGGATTCGGTGGTAACCAAAATAAACCAATGCCTTATAAGAATTCGTAAAGTCTTTATATGAGGAAAGCATATGAAGAAATACGAAAAACTTATATTTTATTCTATATTCAACAATGGCAACACAGCTTTAATGGCTATAACTCTGGAACGGCAAGAGTAAAATCAAGTATTGTTTTTTTAAATTGCTTAGAATTTTACTACTTTTCAAACTGCATCATTACTTTAATTTGTTTTCATGGAATTTTGAAAAGTTATGAAGCATTTTTAAAAAAAATTACGAAAATTTCACGAACAAATTTAATATATCACATCCAAATTACAAAACAAAGAGCCAAAACTTCTAATTTATGTACGGTAAAGTAAAGTTTGGACATTTTTCTTTCAAAATGATGACTCGAATACAAACAACATGTTTGTAATTGATTAACTTATGATTGAAATTCGAAAAATCTCAGAAAAACCTGATTTTTACGGAAAATCCGATTAGCGCGACTTCTAAACGTCCTCCAAAAAATCTGAAAAAATTCTCAAAAATACTTGACAGTATAAGCATTCAAACAAAGGTTGAGCAACTATGAAACTCGAAAAAAAAATTGTTTTTGGGACACCCTAATGTGCATACTTATTTTGTGTTTTTTTGACAGTTTCGGCGGTCGCTCTCTGAGTTGTGGACCTACCCTCCTTTATTGTACCTGCAGCACTTTCGAGATGTATAAAAGCAAAAACATTCATGCATTATACTAAAAAACGTGGCAAACAAACGGACGCATAATTTGTAACGAAAGGAAAAAATAAAAAATAAGATATACTTCAAAATAAAATGAGTAAAAGACTGCGAAAATTCCAGTGTAAAAACGACCCAGATATTTTCTGCTACGTGTGCGGTGAACTTACTTTCGAAAAGAAACCAGTCAATTTTACGAATTTATTGCAAATGTCATATCTTCATTATTTTGGTATTGCGGCTAAGAACATTGGTAAATTATGGACACCAAGTATTTTGTGTCAGTCGTGCAAATTAATATTGTCTGAATGGAGCTCGGGTAAAAAACGATGCATGAAATTCGATGCTCCGATGATCTGGAGACAACCGTTTTGCCACCTTAACGATTGCTATTTTTGTCTGGCCAATGTGACTGGTGTTGGAAAACACAAACGAGTGATATACGCCACTGTTCCGAATGTTTCATTGCCAGTATCATTCTGACGATGTTCCATATCCTACTTGTCCCGATTCAACACGTGAAAACAATCGAAAATCCGTAGATTCAGTGGAGTCGGAAGGAACCACAGGTGGTAGTACTATTACAACTGAAAACACAACTCACCTTTTATCGCAAGCGCAGCTGAATGATTGGATAAGAGATTTGGAACTGTCAAAGGAAAAATCGGAATTGCATGGTTCTCGTTTGCAACAATTCAACTTTTTGGGACCCGATGTTAAGGTGACATACTACAGAAATCGTGAAAAACCGTTTGCTATACACTTTACTAAGAATGACAATATCTGCTATTGCGTAGACATTCCTGGCTTATTTAATACTTTCGGTCAGCCGTACATTCCCAAAGAGTGGCGTTTGTTTATTGATGGCAGCAAAGTGAGCTTGAAGGCGGTTCATATAGGAAACAAAAAGCCATCGATTCCGATCGCACATGCAGTCAACACAAAGGAAACGTACGAAACAATGGCGAAGCTATTGACATGTATTAAATATGAACAACACGACTGGAAAATATGTTCTGATCTCAAAGTCGTTGGTATGCTTTGTGGTTTACAGAGTGGCTACACAAAGCACTGCTATTTTGTATGCAAGTGGGATAGTCGAGCACGTGAACACCACTGGCCAGAAAGAATTGAGTCGAAAGTTGGAGAGAACAACGTCAAAAACGTCCCACACGTCAAAAAGGAAAACATAATTCTCCCACCGTTGCACATCAAACTTGGACTTATGAAAAACACTGTCAAGGCGTTAGACAAAGAAAGCGAAGAGTCTCGGTGACGAGAGCGACGAACATGGGGAAAGATTCCACCAACAGATAAAAGTAATTGAGAATCGGTACCAAGGATTTTGGGACAAAGGAATGATGGGCGACTATTGTTGGTTTCTTATCAGAGAAACCGATCCCGAATTAAATAAACGACAAAACAAGAATTCTAATCATTTTTAATTTCTGAATGATAAATAAAAATCATTTACAATGTAAATAACAATATAAATGATTTAAGGGAACAATAAAAATTATTAATAATAATTATATACAATTTAAATAATGTAAATTATTAAAAGAACAATAAAAATTAAGAATATATGATTTTATTACAACAACCTTTAATTATCAATTTTTTTTTATGGCATATGTCGAAATTTTTCTGAAAAATAAAAAAAATCCCTGAAATTTAAATTTATTCCGCCAAAACTAACAACTCGACCAAAAAATGATGTTTGCATTGTTTAAAAAAAATTTTTTAAGCTTTTATTTGATATATCATTTGTTTGATTACTGTTGTTTGTTCTGGAGATATCTTATTCTATTAAACGAGCAATATTTGTATATATATTTGCAATTGCGTTCTCGAAAACGGCACTAACGATTTCGATGAAATTTACAATATAGATGAAGAGGGGGCTGAAATATCGATCCAGCTAGGTCTCATCTCTGGGAAAAGCTGTTTTTCCGAGTTTTCACGCATTAAATAAATAAGTTAATTTTTCTGCCGAATATGCTATGTTAAGTTTGATCAAGTTGTTATGTCGGTGATAGCTCAGAGAATAGAGCTTCTCTCCAATAAATCAAGGTTGTGAGTTCGAATCCCACCGTGCTCAATTAGTTTTTTGGTTTTTTTTTTAAGCTTCACCAAACAGTGATTTGGTGAATTTGTTATATTTTTCATTTATTTTTTTTTTATAGAAACGTTTTTAGTACAGTTGAAAATTATTTTATTTAACTATTTTTATAATTTGGATGTTAAATCCTGCTGCATAAACTATTATTCCATAAGGAATAGATGCCCTTTAATAATACAAAATTATAAAATGTTTGGTATTCCACGAGGAAAATGGACCAATTTTGTTGGTACAGTTGATGTACCAATTTTTGATATAAAAAGCAATCTTACAAATAGAGTAATTTACACTAAATCTTAAACAAATTTTAAAAAGAAAAATTACTCAAAACTTAAATTAATTACTTTCAAATTAAAATTTTTAAAATATTTTTGTAAGAGTTTCCTATGCTAGAGTTTCCTACGTTTTGAAAAAATAAATCTAATTTGCTCACATCTCAAAAAGTGCACTTTTTTTGTAATTTTAAGAAACAAATTAAGTTTCCACCAAAATAAAATATAATGGCCATGTTATGCTTTTCGTAATTTAAATTTTTTCTAATATACATTTCACTTAATCGTTCATAACTTCTATACCGTTTGAGATATTGTTATAAAATCTGGAGCAAAAATGTTTTTCTTATTAGGTCAAATAATAATTTTGAATATAATGAAAGAATCTTGGACCATAAAATTGTAAAAAGCTTGAACAAAATTTTTAGTTCCTTCTTTTTTATTTGCAGTAAGTTTACAAAATTTTAAATGCCTTATAAAAATTCGAAATAAATTAAGATCAAACTTACTCTAAGAATTTTTTAATCGGTCTTAAAACAAAACAGTTTTAACATTTTTCGATCGGCCGTCTGGGGAGGATGAAATGACAAATTCACATTTTGTAAATATCTTAAGGTGACATATTTTTAGTCAAAGCTGTACGTAAATTTAATTAATTGGGAATACAATTTGAATTATGGTAACTTAGGTTAAAAATTGAATACAAAATAACTAAAAGACTAATAAAAGATGTGTTTTGCTTACATTTTGTTCATGCTATCGCAAGCAACAGGATGTGACAAAAAATAAAAATATTGCACTATGCAATTGTTACATTAAATAATTAATAAAATAAGATTATAATAATAAAAATTAAAAAAAAAATAAAATTATCAACCAGGCTGAGGATCGGACCAGGCTTCTTTGATTTTTAACGTTATCACAACAACAGCTTATCCGACTGAACCACGACTCTGATGCAAAGATCATATTAAGTGAATAGAAAACGACATCTATTGGGTAATAGCATACAACGAAAAATAATGCCAATAGTTTTTTTCATAAGTGTTAAATCTAATCGGAACACCCTCTTAACTTAGAACACCCTCTTAACGTGGAGCAGAGCACCAATGCTGCGAATCATTTCATTCAAAACAAAACCAACACAAGCAAAAACAAAAACAAAGAAAGTAGCAGACACAACATGTAAGCAGCTAATGATTGATTGATTTTCTTATATAAAAATCTAGATTATTCTTCTAAGCTTTTGCTATTTTGTGACTTTAATATAAAAGTAACAAAATCCAAAATTAGATATTCGTTTAGCGCAGGATATATCTGATACTTAAGTATAAATATTATGTTTGCACGATGAATATTATAGGCTGTAGGTATGATGACCTTAAAAAAATTTGTTAAAACGACTGCAGACAAACCGCGCTGTAAGACGTAACTCTACGTAAAAAAAAAAACCGAAAATGCATTTTTTGAGATATGAACAGTTTACTTTTTTTTTTGAAAAAGTAGGCAACTCTAGCAAAAAAATTCCAAAAGTATTTTATTTTTTATTAATAATCGCTTTTCAATTGCTTTATAACGATACTTCATTTACAAAAATAGGGGTAACAAATGACAGAGGTATGATTTATTGAAAATGACTCCATTTTCAAGATTTTTACTTTGATCAAAAATTGCTATCTCCATAACTTTAGAAAAAATTGCGACATAAAAAAATAACTTCTATTCTTGTAAGTGGAAAAGGAGCATGAGGTTAATTTTGGGAAAAAAAAATTTACTTAGGCTTGGAATGGCCGGCATAAGTTCAGCATAAGTAAATTATCAAAATAATTAAACCAAATATAAAAAAAATATAAAACCAAAACAAATTTCGTTTAGTTGAAAAACGAAATTATCATAAAATAAAAATGCATTTAAAGTTAATTGAAAAATATGATCTTATATGTTGTTTCTAACATAAAGTTTGCATTTTCGATACATTAAAAACCGTAAAACATTTGAATATACGGCAGGAATCTGAGCGGAGCTCGGTCGCCCAGGTACTATGCAATTAAGTGGAACCAACTTTTTTTTTTCGTTGAAAACCCTACAGTGGGCAATATCTCGAAAATGGAGTGACAGAAAAAAAAAAATTTTTTTTTCGGAATTAGAGACCGATTTTACATGAGAAAAGAATAGTGGCATTCAAAGTACATATTGGCTGTAAACCAGTGTAATTCAAAGCGTAAATGCTCTGGTTTTCCTAAATCGATGGAGTCAAAGCGAATAATAATAAAGACATTTGCGAGTTATTTGCACAATATTTCGGATCAGTCTACGACAACATCAGCCACACCTCCGGTCCAAATGACTTTTCGCGTGTTTCCGAAGTTTTTAAAATTGGAAATTTCTGTTTTCTGAAAATGAAGTACTTAAAGCTCTTCAAAGTATTGAATGTTCTGAGGGTGTTTTGTACGATTTACTACCACCAATATTCTTAAAATCTTGCGCATATTCTCTTTGCACAGCAGTGACTATTATTTTTAATAAGTCCCTCTTGAGCGGAATTTTTTAGATGAATGGAAATTAGCATTTATTTCTCCAATGTTCAAATCCGGTCAGAAGTTTCTTATTGAAAACTTTAGACCAATTGTAAAATTTTCAGTTATACCGAAACTGTTACATAAACTAGTGGCTGAAAAATTGTTTTCCGAAGTGCGAAATCATATATCGACTGTCCAGCATAGATTTTTTACTGGTAGATCAACTAGCAAAAATCTATCTATTTTTCAAATTTCTGCATGAATGCCATAGAGAAGGGTTTGATGTACAGATTTTGTCAAAGCTTTTGATAGCTTGAGCCACAAGCTATTGATTTCAAAGTTAGGTAAGCTAGGTTTTCAGTCCAACATTTTAAAATGGATGAACTCGTACCTTATAAATAGAAAATTGTTCATAAATAGCTTGAGCCACAAGCTATTGATTTCAAGTTAGGTAAGCTAGGTTTTCACTCCAACATTTTAAAATGGATGAACTC
Organism: Tetanocera ferruginea; assembly: GCA_958299015.1. Classification (NCBI taxonomy): domain Eukaryota; kingdom Metazoa; phylum Arthropoda; class Insecta; order Diptera; family Sciomyzidae; genus Tetanocera; species Tetanocera ferruginea. The sequence goes on along the minus strand of OY282641.1, from coordinate 82,064,643 downwards.
GTACCTTATAAATAGAAACTTGTTCATAAAAATTGGAAACAATTACTCTACTATGGTTAGAGCTACCTCAGGTGCTCCCCAAGGAAGCCATTTAAGGGGACGTGACACCTTCAAACATTTTTTTATTTTAGTTTAAAAATGCGTATTAGTTGAATAGAAATAAGATATCATTTTTTTTTTTTTTTTGGATTCGCCAAAGGAGTGTGAAATCTCATGAATACGAATAGCGCGTACTATATGCATGCACGACTTACATTCTAAAATCAGTCCGGATCAACCGGAAAAGACGGAATGCACCTACGTACTAAAACACACAACCAGTTGGCGAAGTATAAATTTCCACTAAGCACATTAATTGGCTTTTCAGCGGAACTTAAAAATTTTATACAAAAACACGAATTTATTAAGAATTTATGAATTTGAAAAAGTAAACAACATCGAATAAGTAGTAAACTTTACATAAAACTCTAAAACAAAGATACCACAGTAATTATAAATAATATGAATATTAGATAGTTTGCGGCCACTATCCAACCCAAGATCCTACAGGGAGAAGAGAGTAAACTCTTAAACACCAAACCAATTCTAATTATAACGCAGATATATACGTGTAAATATGTACAAACATATATGAGTATATATATACGGGTCACTATGTAATTTTGGAACACCGTGCTAACCCAGTTGCGAAAGTTGACTTCCAAGACGTTGTCTTCGTAGTCGTCGTTGAGGACAGCGGAGTAACGTTGCGGATTTTTTGCTGACCTGTATTCATAAATTCAGGAACAAAATAAATCGTATTAAATTCGTCCCTCTCTGAGTTGTTGAGCAATTATGCCTCTCTGAATGTGATAAGAATTATTACCAGACGCAATGTGTAATAATAATTACACTCTTTTTTATTGTGTTGAAATGAGAATATTTTTTGTAATAACAAAAATGTTGCATCTGGCAATACTAAGTTCAGCAACAGAGAGCATAAAAGTGAAAGTGAAAAGTAAAATTAAAATAAAATAAAATAAAATATAATAAGTTGTTTGAAGTGAAAAATCTCAAAAAATAGAAAAATGGGTAGAAAAACAAAAAACTGAGTTATTTAATTAATAAAAAGAAAAAAAATACTGAAAATATTTGAAAACAAGTGAAAAAACAGTGTGTGGCACAAAAGGCGGCAATGGCAGCGGCAATGGCGGTGACGGTATCAATGACAGTAGCGGAATTGATATAAGTAGCAGTAGTTGCAACGCTACCGAAGTAAATTTTGATTTTTGTTATTAATAATATGTATTAAACGTTTTGTACAACTTTTTTAAAATAAATTGTTGCTTATGATCGCGAATACCTTATTCATTTTTTATTTCGATTCGAAGTTTTAAAGGTGAGTGGAAGAGCAATAGAGTTAAAAACAAGCATTGAGGCAGAAACATAGAGCAAACACAAGTAGAGCTGTACTGGCTTTCAGTGAACGCGTACATAATACAGTACGTGGATCCTTTCTGTCGTCAAAGACGTGGCGAAGTTGGAGTAAACGATGAGGGTGAGTGAATATAGTGGGAGAGTGAGAGAATTGAAAGCATAAAACAAAAAGAGCGAGCGCAATGAGAGAGAAATATAGAGCAAACACAAGCAGAGCTGTACTGGTTTTGAGAGAACGAGTACATTTAACAAGACGTGGATCCCATCCGTCTTCGAAGACTGCGCAAAGTTAAGTCTTGCACGTCGTTTTGTTAATTTGTTTGAAAATGTCTTCAAGTACAGCTATGGAAGTGGATCGATCCGTCGTGTATGACGGATCGAGTGTCTTCAAGACGGCATCAAAGACGGATCGATCCATTCGCTACTGGGAATGTTATAAATTGGATATGTATTTGTGCCAACGCAGGCATAAACTTGCATGGAAAAGAGATAAACTCTTGCGCACCAAACTAAGTAACTAATAAGTCAACTGAATAAGAAAAATTTTAAAATTTTTTGATTAAAAACAAACAAGTTTAAGCAAACATATCGTATTCGATGATGTTTACTTCATCAAACTCAATATTATAAAGAAAAAACAACTGAAACGGTCTCGAATATATGGAATAACTTCAGCCAACATTTTAACAGAATATAACAATATTATTAACCGAGTTAATGTTTGAAACAAAATTCTAAAATGTATCAATTATTTAAATGTAAAATCATTTTCCGTTTCAAGGCACCCACCGAATCACAAAAATTAATTAAGCTGTAGCTATTGTTGAAATAAAATTTATATTTTATATATAAATATATTTATATATAAATTTATATTTTATATAAATATTTTGAAAAATTAAATATATATTTTTTTGTAAAAAAATTACGCAAAAAAAATTTTTTTGTTATTTTAATCACATATATGCTACAGGAATTTTTTTAAAAAATCATTAAAAAATCTTGGCGGGCGTGATAAGACAAAAAGTAATCTGATCGTACTGAAATTTAAGTATGTTGTAAAATAAAAAAAAAAAATGTTTTTTTGTGCAATTTTTTTACTAAAAAATATATATCTCTAATTTGCAAAATGATATCTAATTTTTTATTGGACTTATAGGCATTTTAAAACATTAAAAGAAAACTTTTTTGAAGGTGACTTCTGTTTATTTTATATATTAACGATGTACCAAATAGTTTCGGATTCTGTCACACTTTGATGTACGCTGATGACTTAAAATTGTCGGTTGCTAGTCATGTTGACTTCAGTATTATTAGAGAAATATTTAAAAAGGTATTAGTTGAAATGTTGTATAAATGTTGTATCTAGCATAAGATTATTAGCTCAAGTTAATGTATTATATCTGTGAGGGCAGTTGCCCAGTAGATGAATAAATAAATATATTAAAACTAAAGCGTGCTAGAAAAATGGGCGTCATCCAACCACTCACACCCCCCCCCAAAATTGAAAACTATATAAATAGGCTTCGTCAAAGCTACAAAAATAATATAAGATATTTATTCAATTTATATCAAAATTAAGGAATGCTCGAAAAATGGGTGTCACCCGAGCGTCACCCGAGAATACGCCCACTTACCATATAACATCAAAATTCAAAACTCTATAAAAGACTTTTCTAGAAGGCTTAGAGTGTGCGTCAACCGCCTACGAACACACCCACATCTCACACAGCCCATAATAGTGAAAACTCTATAAATAAGCTAATGCTACAATGCTGATTTGTATATTTTACATCAACACTGAGGCGTGTTCGAAAAATGGGCGTCAACCAACCACGAACACGCCTACCGCCCATGCAATCCCAAAATTGAAAACTTTATAATAATTATATTATTATCTAATAACACTGTACAACAAAACTGAAGTTTTTAAAAGTCTCAAGAGGTTTCACAACGGTTTCCTAAGGTTTTGGGTTCGCTGAATCCGAATCTGAAGTCAAAATTTTCGGGTCACCCTAGGTTTTCGAGCTACAGGGGAGGCTTAACCCCAAATTCCCTACTGTAAATGAAATCAATATGACCAACCCCTATTATTATTTCAATAGGAACATTTTTTGTCTTGGAACCCATCTCCCCACCACTTTAAAAACTGAAGTTTTTAAAAGTCTCAAGAGGTTTCACAACGGTTTCCTAAGGTTTTGGGTTCGCTGAATCCAAATCTGAAGTCAAAATTTTCGGGTCACCCTAGGCTTAACCCCAAATTCCCTACTGTAAATGAAATCAATATGACCAACCCCTATTATTATTTCAAGAGGAACATTTTTTGTCTTGGAACCCATCTACTCCCACCCCTCCATATGGGGGCTCCCATACAAATTTTATGATTTTCATATATTTTTTATATGAACTTTTTTATTTAAACAAAAAAATCGACCAATTTTCTGTTTGTCTATTTATAATTCATTAGAATTCTAATATTCTAATTCTAGTAATAATAAAATATATTTAAAATAAAAAAAAAAAAATGAATTTCAAGCAAATTTTTTGTATTCCAATAAGTAAATATTAATAAAATTTTTTTTTTAAATAAAATTTTCATATACAATATATACAAAAATCGTAAAATTTGTATGGAAGGCCTCATACGGAGGGTCGGAGGGGATGGGTTTCAAGGCAAAAAATGTTCCTCTCGAAAATGTAATGGGGGTCGGTCACATTGATTTCATTAACAGTAGAGGGTTAGGTTTCTGCCTTCCCTGTAGCTCGAAAACCTAGGTTGACCCGAAAATTCTGACTTCAGATTCGGATTCGAACCCAAAACCTTAAGAAACCGTTGAGGAACTCCTAGGGATTTCTTGAGTGCTGTACCGTGTGATTTTATAATTATCTTTAAGCTGCAGGAAAACAATTTGATATGCATGTATTTTAGACGTCATCAAAATAAAATCTCATACAAAAAGAGCTACAATTTAAGATTTTGTACCGTCGCATATCGGCCGTGGGGGTATTTTAATTAAGGCCAAGTCGAAGATTACCTAACTAGTTAACTCAATATTTAGAAAAAAGTTGGTTGAAAAATAAAGTTTCTAAAAACAACAACATTTGCATTTATTATCAAACAAACCACAAAAAATTTCAGAAATAATGTAGTTCAATTATTTATTTCATATTAAGGCCCATTAAAAAATTTTGGGCAATCAAAATAAATTGTTTTTTGTTTTAATTTATCGAATGCATAACATTGTAAAAATATTCGCAGTAATTCTTAAGTCAATGGAATAGAAATCAATAAATGTAAACTAATTAAACTTAAAACAAGTTTTTTCGCAAAGTGTTGTTTGAAATCGGTGGAAAGCATTACTCGAAAACTATTCAAAGGATCGCTACCAATGTTTTTCACTTGTACAGAAAATACCGTTGCTAATTTTGATCGTTTGATTTTTATTTTAGAGAAATAGTTTTTATTTGATAACCTAAAACAAATAAATATTTTAGTCAAAAATCGGGTTTCAACGTAAAAAAAATCAAATTCGTAAAAATCAGTATTTTCTAAAATATTTGATTAAAAGTTCGAAAAGTTTCAAAGGAACAAAAATTATTATTATTTTTATTTTTTGGAAAAACAAGTTTCCAGATATCGTGTCCACCGCATATTTCAGGTGCTTTACTTAATTATGGATTCTGAGTATATTAATTTCTATATTTTATAAAAAAAATAAAAAATTTTCTTAAAACATTGTGAAATTATAATGCAAAAACAAAAATTCAAAATTATTTATAATTTTTGAATTATTATTAAAAATAAAAAAAAAAATTAATATATTTTATTAGCCAATTAAAAATTAACAAAAAATTGTTTTTATAAATTTACAATAAAAGTGATATGTAGGGTTTGTTTTCGCTAAAAAAAGTTTAATGGGCCCTTAAAATAAAACCAAAATCTATTTTAACCAATTTTAAGACCTGCCGACGGGCTTGTTGGTACACTAATCTTTTAAGATTTATAAGATTCATTTATTGTAGCAGAAATAATTGCAAAGAAAAATATAAAAAATGTACATTTTTTACTTGAATTTTGAAGCATGAAAATTATCCACGTGAACTTTTTCAACATATGTTATATCGTCCCCTAAGCGCCCAAATATCGTTCGCTCTAATTTTTAAAAATTTTCTTTGTTCCATTTATTGATTTAGGTCAGATACAGCATTCCACATACCTATATAATTGAAATAGTGAAAAAAAAATAAAAAAAAATTAGAAACAAAAGTAGAAATTAGAACAAGACTCACAAAACAATACACAAAAACCGTTTCCTGTAAACTTTCCATATTGGCGCTTGCGATAATTGGGTTATTACAACAATTTATAATATAAGAGCACAGAAACGCAGCACAATTAAATATGATATGAAACTTTTTCTCACCGATCACGTGACCTCTTAATTTATTTATTATTAAATATTATTTATTAAATACTAGCTGACCCGGCAAACGTTGTTTTGCCTTCAATTTTTATTTTCACTGAAAGTCTGGTTCCGTTGCAAAGTCGTGGCGGATTGATATTTAGAAGAAGAATGGTAGGTGCACTGAACCGACATATCAAATATTGTTCAAATACCGTTAACCGCAGCTGAAATAAAGTGTCTTTTATTTTTGATAGCTGACCCGACTGACGTTGTCCTGTCATAATAAAAAAAATTTGTGTTTTTTTTGTAAATTTGTGAAAAGCTGTTGCAAAAGCGGAAACTGCAAGAGTTTAAAATCGAATGGCATGTCGGTCGGAATCATTGGGATCCGTGGTATCAAAACGTCTTCACCTTTGTACTTTCCTTTAAGTATTGTTGCTTCGATGACGTTATTCATCAGGTTTTGTACCGCAAGCCGGGTGCCATTACAAAGACGTGGTTGGTTTATGTTTCATAACATTTTGATTACCGACCCGACTTTCAGTGCGAGATTGGGAGGCGGAAATCCGGGTAGTTCCAGCGCGTTTAAAAACTTCGTTGGACAGTTGACGACATCATCTTGGAAAGTAGCAGAATCCACCAATTTGTACGTCATCAATTCGAAAGCTATTTCAGATTGAATCTTAAAATTGAATTCGTCGACATCAATATTTTTCGCAGCACGTTCGCTCAACCAATCATGATTTTTGTAATTTTGTGCAATGTTTGGAAAAACCTTTCGGATGAGTTCGGATTTTGATTCGGGGAACTGGCAGAAAGCGACGGGAAAAAAAACCACTGTATTCAAGTCGGTCGAAATGTCAACCGGGATTTTGCCGTTGCCAATGTTCAGCAATTGTATTGAAAATACTTCTCCAGATTGATCGTTCTGCAGCTCGACACTAATTTTCACAGTCAATTTGAGTTTCTTGACGTGTTTCCACAAAACGGACGACTTCAAACACGCATTAAGTTCATCGGCTGGAGTTGATCGTGGAATCACTAGCAATGTTTGACGAAAATCACCTGCCAACAGAATCATCGCACCACCAAACTGGTTTTGATTGTTTCGTAAATCTTGCATCGTTTTGTCTAAAACTTTGGCCATCGCACTGTTCTTGGAAATGGTGCATGTTGGATTTTCATTGATTTGCATATTCAATGGCAACTTGAGTGCTGAATGAGCAGTTCGACCGCCTTCCAACAACTAAGCTGCAATTCCTGATGAAGCAAGTGCAAGTGCAATATAATTCTGCGAGCGTATCGTTGCCAAAATCAACGCGAGCAAAAAGTTTTTCCAGTTTCACCGGGAGCGACCAAAAAAATCCCTGCAGTTCCATCGTTCACAACTTTCATAAGAGTATTTTTGAGTATAAGAATATTTTTGTTGTCGATTTAACAGTGGAACGCTCGTTCGAACTAATTCCCTCAAGGCATCGCAATCATATTGCTTTTCGCGTCGCAACTCTTGATTGAATGCGTCGTGCATCGGACGATTGGGAGCTGTCATGCCTAAGTCACAGCATCTCCGAGGGTGTATATCTAATGAGTGTCATTTTCTAACAATCGTAAACGTGACACGCTTCTCTATATGTGTCATACAGTTCACTATTTATAGTTCGCAAATCTTGGAATGATGTTGGGCCACGAACGTTGACTAACAGCAAACGTAAAAAGAAGCACTCATCGTTTCTTGGAAAGACTGTGTAAATGCGTCCTAATGAGTCGGTGGAAAATAAATTGGGGTAACCTGGAACTGGATTTCCTTGTATCCGCCGTTGAAATTTCTTTAACGATTGATTCCTAGTGTAATACCTTGGAAGTGGACAATTTTTCTTACTGTAAAAAACTTTTGTAGACTGTTACAAACATTTTAAAAAAAAAATTAGCCAAACCAGCCAAGGCGTTCTGAGATTTTAGATATATATATCAAAACAGTGGGCGTGGTCAATTTTTCTTTCAGTAAAAACTTAAATTGGATTACTACGAATATTTAAAAAAATAATTAGCCAAAATCGAAAAAAATGGGCATAAAAGTGGGCGTGGTCAATTTTTCTATCCGGAATAACTTAAATTGGATTACTACGAACATTTAAAAAAAGAATTAGCCAAATCAGTGCAGCCGTTTTCCGATCTTAGATAAATCGAAAAAGTGGGCGTGGTCAATTTTTCTTTCCCTAAAAACCTAAGTTGGACTACGACGAACATTTAAAAAAAAATTATCCAAATCGGTCCAGCCGTTCTCAACTGATGCAATCACCAACGAACGACATTTGATTTTTATTTATATAGATTATAATTAAGGGAGAGTGGTACTAGTTGTCACAAAATTTGAATGAACCGCAATGTACAATCCTGATATGAATAACGTATATTATTTTAAAATAAATCAAAAAATTTTCTCGATAAAAAATTCAACTCGTCTGTGGGGTAACCACGAGTGGGGTAACTTGTCCCAATGAGTAGTCCCCGTTGTCACACTTCTTAATCATCATCGCTGCCGCACTCCGAAGCACAATTTAAGCAGCAATGTATCAAACTATCACTTTCAATGCATTTAGTGCACAACGTTTGCATTTAATACAATGACGACAATAGTGATTGGATTTGACCCTTGACAACAAATTAAACATACTGAATCCACGTTATCTTCATTGATACTAACTATATTCGGCTTGCATCATGATATCTGAAGATGTCCGACCACAGATTGTAAGTCGTTTACGATTTCTTGGCATATTACCTTAAATTCAAATAAACCAGAATACTTTCAAAATGGTTATATGAAATTATATGTGACAACAAGCCCCCCCCCCCCCCCCCGTAAGCGCTGTGACAATTTGTACCGTTTTCAAATTTATTAAAGTTTAATATAACACACTTCTATTTGTCTAAATACAAATTTTTTTAATAATATAAAAATACGTAAATCCAACTTAGTTTCTTAAACCTCTCTTAATTTTTCCAAAACAAAACTAACGGCACTTAAACTTTCTTGGGATGCTAGACATTCAATAGCGTATAGATGGCATTGATATTCAACTCGATAACAAGTTGAATCAAAAGATATCGGCTTTGTGACAACTAGTACTTGAGACAACGGGGACGACTCTCCCCTACTTTTATTTTTTAAAAAAAATTCACTGCAGGATTACAATAGACAAAGTATATCGATGAACACCTTGAAGACTGCTATGTTTTCTAATGAAACAACAATGGGCTTTTGGTGGTTATACTTTTTACTCTATTCTATTACTCAACACTCCCCGTTTCAGAAACACGGGAAGAAAAAAATGTTTATTCTTGATGGCTTAGTTCGAAAGTTATTGCACTTTTTGTCTAGCGTGTCGCACGGACATTTTTAGGACATGACTTTTGAGGTTGTGCTACATTTTGCAAAATTTCAGCTCATTGGTAAATCATTACAAATTTTGAGTACCTGATGTATAAGGTTAACACAAGGACATGGCATTCTTATTCTTACCAAGAACTGATTTTTACGGAAGTTACAACTATTTAACCAGCGTGACGTTACGGTCACAAAATCGTATTGCACTGACAGAGTACGATTTTGTATACAAATTTGTTACTTTTGAGCAAAATAGATTTTATCTATTAGTTTAAAATAAAATATTGTATTTCTTACGTTCATCTAAGAATTCAACAGCTGCGGGTTGCAACAATTAAACAGATGCAGGTTGCAAAAAAATGCATCTTTAAAAATTACAAATTGATTCATGGGTTTGAACCAGAGAACTGAATGAGTGCACTCATAACTCAAAAAAAAAAATAATTGCTAAAATAAAAGCCTTGAGTGTATTTGACACTCACACACAACGTGCAACTGGAACTCATGATTTGTCAAACACAAGCGTCAGTAAGACACGAGCTTGTGAGTAGAAAGTGGTCGAAAGACACGAAACAAAAACCAAAAACACTCCCAAATCATGCCAAACACTCCCAACTATTGCCAAATGCACAAAACTTTAGGGAGTGTTTGTGTCTTTGCTTTAGAGCAGTGATGCACAGCGTTGGCAGAGCTTCCAACACAAGCGCACCATTTTTGTTTTAGTATGCGTGTATACAACAAAAATTCATCATATTAATTTGCGCATAAGATGCTTATTGCGTGAAGATCAAACGCAAACTGATTCAATGCTAGCGTCGCAGAAACTCGGCAGCTTCGCACACACGACTTATCTGTGAAAGCCGAGCGGCTACCCGAAGCTCTTGTGTGCACCTCTGCTTTAGAGCAGTGATTGCCAAACGCACACAACGATATCATGCTTCGTATCTTAATGTAACGATGTGCATACACTGAGCCTATTTCAACATTGAAAACAAAACGCTGAAGAAACGTTCAAACAACGTTGAATGCTAAGCATAGCACTTCGTCAAACAATTTTACATCAGCTGTTTCGGCAAATCGTCAAACGCATAAAAGTACAGAGAAACATGGCTGCCAACTTTTGGGAATAATCTCTTTTGTGGTAATTTTTAATTGCTGTGGGAAAAAGGAATTTTTTAATTCAGCGGAGTTATTTTTTAATTCGTGTGGGAATTTTTAATATTTGTGGGAATTTTGAAGTATCTTTTAATGGCTGTGGGATTTTTTGGGGTATTTTTTAATTGCTATGGTATTTTTTAATGAAAAATAAAATAATAATTAATATATTAAAAATTCCGTTTATTCTTTGTGGGTCTTTTTGTGGTATTTTTTAATTATTGTGGGAATTTTTAATGTTTGTGAGAATTTTGAGGTATTTTTTAATGGCTGTGGGAATTTTTGTGGTATTTTTTAATTGCTGTGGTATCTTTTAATGAAAAAAGTACCGTGGAAAGTTAGGCAGTTGTGTGGTAATTTTTTAATTTGCTTATGAGAAAGAGGTATTTTCTTTGGGAATATGGGTTAGCAGCTATGCACAGAAATCAAAATAAAATATTTGTTTGTTTATTTATGTTTTCAAGGATAATTATTTATAATAATTATGATTTAGAAAACTATAAGTTTGTTAAAAAACAAAACAACAACAAACTCAATGATATGTACTCATAAACAACAATGAGTGTTAAATAAACAACACTGTGTGTTTTTCTTAGAGTGTAAGCATAGCAGTTGTTAAAAACAAACACGCAAATTATCTGAAAAAAAACTCAAATTCAAGCAAGTATGTGACGTGAACCTTCTGTGTTGACAGATGGTATAAGACTGATGTTCGTTTTTTAGCTTCGGCTGCACATGCATAAGGTCACTGACACTGATACGTTGCCTGCGGGCGAAAACGAAGTATCAGTTTTACGTATTTTCTCGCTATATTTTAAAAAATTGCGAAAAAAGAGATATTATTTCAACAAATGCTGAAAAGCAACTGACTTGATTTGCTGCCAAAATAAAAACAAAGCAACAACCGAATGCACACGATCGTAAGCCACACGAAGTATCTTATACTGTTCATGTGTCGACGTCGCGCAAGCAGCATTTTGCTTCCAATCCCATGGGATTGGAAATTTAATTTGTGCCCTTCTCTGCTTTAGAGACATTTTTTGTGTGTTATTGTGCGCACAATATTTGGCTGTTTACTCTTGCTGCGTATTTTTTCATTAATTATGTGGTGTATATTAACAATAATATTGTTAATAGATAAAAGTTATAATAATGTTTACTTTTTATGAATATGTTTATAAAATATGTGTTGCAGAAAATATTTATTTATTAATTCGTGCACCATCATAAAATAGTTTGGTTTTGCACTTTATTTCAGAAATTTGGGTAGATTATATTTCAGAAACCAAACAGCTACAACAAAAAGTTCTTTGTGCATATTTCTTTTTATGTAATAATTTATATTCATACAAAAATATTTTATGCAAATATGTCTTTAAGAATTTTTTTGTGGGTTTTTTTCGCATCTGAAGTATTAAAAACGGTGTAGAGTGTTGATATATCGTCAGAAATGTCTTGTGCATTTGGCAAGAGTTGGGAGTGTTCGGCATGATTTGGGAGTGTTTTTGGTTTTGTTTAGTGTCTTTCGACCACTTTCTACTCACAAGCTCGTGTCTTGTTGACGCTTGTGTTTGACAAATCATGAGTTCCAGTTGCACCATGATAGAATTAAAGAAAGGTAGTCCAGATATTTGACATACCCTTAATTTTTGTAAACAATAAATATTCTCTCTCAAAAAATAATGATAAGCAGGGTTGTGTTGACTTCGTTTTTTTAGGGTTGTGTTGCGTCTTTTAGCTTAAAATGTACTTTTTCGATGTAATTGCAGACAAAACTGTGTGCATTGCTTAGGGCCAGTTTCACAACAATTAGTTAACCACTGACCAGAGGTTAACTAACAGATTTGAGTTTCACAATCAAAGTTAACTAGAGATTAAGCCACCACTGGTGGTGGTTTAAACCATTAGTTAACTAACAGCTGATTTATGTAAAAGAAAAAAAGCAACAATAGAAACGTGAAACAAGTAATGATGGATTCCGATTGGAATTATGGTATTGATAGCAATTCGGACTATGTTTATATATACTAACAATTTCCAAAGAAAATAAATGTATTTTTTTGAAAATTAGGACATCTCGCGTTTGCATTTCGTGTTGCATCCATTATTTGGCCCTTGCGCAAAAGAAAAGTATTAAAGCAAGTAACAAAAACATATGTTTTATACAGCTTTGCCATATTTTGTGAACAAAATTGCGATAAAGCATTGAAACCCAAATCACGAAAAGTTGAAGTTAACTAACAGATTTTAGTTAGTTAACCAATTGGTTACCTAATGGTCGTGAAACTGGCCCTTTATTAAGTTTGTTACGGCCCTAAAAGCTGTTAAAAATTTTTAAATATTTTTTAACTGTCAATTTGGCGAAATTCGTTATTAAATAACTCGCGATTTTTTCTTTGTGCTATTTATTTTGTGTTTATAATATTGTGTGATTTTAATATGCCTTCTACGTGCGCAATTTGTAAATTTTCACAATTTCAAAATTGTTTTGCAAACTATAATCAGCTTTTTGCTATCGACGACTTAGTATAACTTTAGTTACGCATTTTTCATACTTAAGTTGAACTTAAGTATGGTCAATAAAATGCATTTTCAGAGCTTATACTTAAGTTTAACTTAAGTATAGTTGGTGAAACTGTAAACTGTAAACTCTAAACTCTTAAATGTCACTATTTCAAAGCTGTGAAATTTTTCAATGTACGCAACTCTACAACTCCTCAAGTCCTCAACTACACTGGCAACTGCACTGAATCGTGAATACGTCTATTCTTTTTATTCGTTATAAAAAAGTATTATACAACGTAGTGAACGCATGTATACTTTTCTAAATTGTTCTACGGAATAGTATGATTTTTGTGCAACTGAGTGCCTGTGATGTCGTCAAAAAGTCTCTCTTTTGTAATAATTGTCAACTAAGGGTATGAACTTTCATTTTTGTGAGAAGACGTCAAATGTCTGGACTACCTTATAAAATTATTGTATCATGCAGTTGCACGTTGTGTGCAAGTATCAAATGTTCATACACTGAGAAAAATACATTTTCAAAACTAGCAGAAACGTGCTACTTTTAAAAATGTTTAACCCAGTTTTTGCGCCTGTAACGTTTATTTTTATTGTAAAAACGCACATTTTAAAAAAAGCTTCTAAAACTTTCGTTTGATTTTCTGCAATAAACATTTTAAAATGAGCTGCTAAAACGTTCGTTTGATTTTCTTAACTTAGCTTTTAAGACATTCGTTTGAGATTTTAAAATGAACATTTTAAAAAGAGATTTAAATTGTCTCGATTGTCCACACGTAGCAAATGAAACTTAATCACCTTTTACGAAGTTCGAGCTTAGTCGAGCTTGCTAGAGGTCGAGTTTAATACTCAACCGTCCAGGTTCAATCTCTGACAAAAACAGTAAGATTTTTTTTTATTTAAAATACATTTATTTTTGATATATTTTGATAGATTATTTTTGATTGTAAGCGTGAACTTTTTTCTAGGGTTTTTTCTGACTAATAAGTTAATGAAACAATTCGAATTATAAATAATATTATTTAATTAATACTTTGGATCAGTGATGCACAGCGTTGGCAGAGCTTCCAACACAAGCCCACCATTTTTGTCTTAGTATGTGTATATAAACTTCGTACACACGACTTGTAAGTGAAAGCCGAGTGGCTCCCCGAAGCTATTGTGTGCACCTCTGCTTTGGATACATACACAATCAGGATGCGAACGTACGACCTCTGCACAGTGTTGCGCAAAATTAAATTGTTTTTACAATTAAATGATAACAATTGATTAATTGGTAATTGTGTGCCCAACAATTAGCAATTAATCAATTGTTAATTGCATCTTTTGCAATTAACAATTAATCAATTGTTGATTGAACTTTTGCAATTAACAATTAATCAATCGTGAATTGCAACTTTGCAATTAAAAATTAATTAATTGTTAATTGTGACTTCTACAATTAGCAATTAATTAATTGTTAATTGCAATAATTAATTAGACCACAAAACTAACAATTAATTTGCAGAAAAATGAAGTATATTTTTTTCATTCGTTTAAGATTAAAACAAATAATTTTATTTAATCTTCTAATATATAAAATCAAATGTTTGTCCCTCTGTCATCGGGTGGACAAATTAATTGCAGGTGGGTCATTTCCACTTTTATGGGTTCCATGGAACATTTGGACCAAAATGGATGATTCTATGGCCAATCGGATGCAGTGGGATTATCTGAGGTCACAGGCGGGTCATTGGCACTTTTATGGGTTCCATGGAACATTTGGACCAAAATGGATGATTCTATGGCCAATCGGATGCAGTGGGATTGGTGACGTACATATGAATATATTTACAATAAACATACATACTTACATTCGATGGCCATGAGTAGCCAACAAGCATGGCAATGATTACATTATATGTTCAGCTCAAGTGTCGGTCTAGTCCATTGACATATTTTGTTGTTTTCGTTTCAATGCCTCAATGTGCCATGAAATGTGTAATCTGATCGTTATGTATGTTGGCGAGGCTGATGCACTCATGACCATCAAATTTTCATTATCAGCATTTGTTTATTGTTAAAATATTGTTTCAATGCCTCAATGGCCATGAAATGTGTAATCTGATCGTTATGTATGTTGGCTAGGCATAAAATATTCATATGTACGCAGGAAATGTATGTTTGTAGTTGTAAGTTAATATTAAGTCGTTTGTTAATTTTAAGATTTTTTATTTCAGTAATAAAAGTTGGTTTGAGTTGGAAGTATTGTTCAGTGCGGTAGTTTTTAGATTTCCACAAAAGAGTGGACATATTTATTGGTGACCCCGACGTGATTTCAACATGGAAAAACTCAATAATTTGTTTATACAACAAAATGAATTAGGACGGAATATTGAAAAATTCATCGTAAATACTGGCAAGGATCCAATTGCCAAGCGTACGTTGGAGTACTACGAAACAAGACTTCAACGATTAAACGAATTAGCATCAGTGTTTGGGAAAAATCATGAAAAAATCATTGAACTTGCATCGGGAGATTTCTCTCACAAGTACTTCACTTCCAACTATTACGATCAAGTAAAAGAAGGAGTGGATCATTTGTTATGCAATATAACAAAAAATATAGCAAAATTAAAATCAACATCCATGCAGCAAGCAACAACAGCTGATGGTCGTGATAAGTCCGAACCAGCATCTGATGCACTTGGAACTGCGAATAATAAGGGCAACGTGGAGGAATCTGGAACAAATCAACAATCTACCAGTGACACCACGAACATGTTCGAAGTTTCCTTCAACGTCTTGCAGAACCAAGACGTTGATGACGCATAGTTACAAGGCCTAGTTAATAGGAGAAATTCTATTATTAGAATTCTCACTCATTTAATTGAGCAAATAAATGCAAGAGTAACTGAGCAACATTCGAAACAATATTTCGAACTACAAATACAAAGCATTAATAACTATTGGTCAACTATTGCCGAAATAAACCTATCAATATGGGAGCTAGTAGGACAGGATTCTGAATATTCAGGATACATCATGCAGGAGTATTTCAAATTGGAAGAACTAGTTCATAAAACTGTTCTTGAACTGTCAGAGACTGAAGCCAGCATAACAGTTACTCACCACCAACAAACACAACTCAAATTGCCAAAGATTACCATTCCATCTTTTGATGGCAACTATTTAAAGTGGCAACAATTCTATGATATCTATACTCAAATGATTCATAAAACGGCCATATCAGATTAGGACAAGATGTTCTACTTAAACAGTAATCTCACTGGGGAGGCAAAATCATTGGTACAACACTTGCCAATATCAAATGCGAACTATGCATCAGCATGGAAAATTTTAACACATCGTTACAACAATAAACGTATCTTGATAACAACACTGCTCAACAAGTTACTTTCTCAGCCCAAGTCGCAGTCTGAATCGGCAACAGCGATCAGGTTACTACATGATGTGACAATAGAGTGCACGTTGGGCTTGAAAAGTTTAGGTATTGCAATACACGCATGGGATGCAATACTGTTGCATTTATTGGTAAATAAGCTGGACAAGACCACACATAGTCTGTACGAGCAATCCTTGAAGCAACCGAGCGAACCTCAGAACCTACAGGACTTCTTGGATTTTCTGGAGCTGAGATTCCAGTCACTAGATGCTGTAGTATACAATTAATCAATCGTGAATTGCAACTTTGCAATTAAAAATTAATTAATTGTTAATTGTGACTTCTACAATTAGCAATTAATTAATTGTTAATTGCAATAATTAATTAGACCACAAAACTAACAATTAATTTGCAGAAAAATGAAGTATATTTTTTTCATTCGTTTAAGATTAAAACAAATAATTTTATTTAATCTTCTAATATATAAAATCAAATGTTTGTCCCTCTGTCATCGGGTGGACAAATTAATTGCAGGTGGGTCATTTCCACTTTTATGGGTTCCATGGAACATTTGGACCAAAATGGATGATTCTATGGCCAATCGGATGCAGTGGGATTATCTGAGGTCACAGGCGGGTCATTGGCACTTTTATGGGTTCCATGGAACATTTGGACCAAAATGGATGATTCTATGGCCAATCGGATGCAGTGGGATTGGTGACGTACATATGAATATATTTACAATAAACATACATACTTACATTCGATGGCCATGAGTAGCCAACAAGCATGGCAATGATTACATTATATGTTCAGCTCAAGTGTCGGTCTAGTCCATTGACATATTTTGTTGTTTTCGTTTCAATGCCTCAATGTGCCATGAAATGTGTAATCTGATCGTTATGTATGTTGGCGAGGCTGATGCACTCATGACCATCAAATTTTCATTATCAGCATTTGTTTATTGTTAAAATATTGTTTCAATGCCTCAATGGCCATGAAATGTGTAATCTGATCGTTATGTATGTTGGCTAGGCATAAAATATTCATATGTACGCAGGAAATGTATGTTTGTAGTTGTAAGTTAATATTAAGTCGTTTGTTAATTTTAAGATTTTTTATTTCAGTAATAAAAGTTGGTTTGAGTTGGAAGTATTGTTCAGTGCGGTAGTTTTTAGATTTCCACAAAAGAGTGGACATATTTATTGGTGACCCCGACGTGATTTCAACATGGAAAAACTCAATAATTTGTTTATACAACAAAATGAATTAGGACGGAATATTGAAAAATTCATCGTAAATACTGGCAAGGATCCAATTGCCAAGCGTACGTTGGAGTACTACGAAACAAGACTTCAACGATTAAACGAATTAGCATCAGTGTTTGGGAAAAATCATGAAAAAATCATTGAACTTGCATCGGGAGATTTCTCTCACAAGTACTTCACTTCCAACTATTACGATCAAGTAAAAGAAGGAGTGGATCATTTGTTATGCAATATAACAAAAAATATAGCAAAATTAAAATCAACATCCATGCAGCAAGCAACAACAGCTGATGGTCGTGATAAGTCCGAACCAGCATCTGATGCACTTGGAACTGCGAATAATAAGGGCAACGTGGAGGAATCTGGAACAAATCAACAATCTACCAGTGACACCACGAACATGTTCGAAGTTTCCTTCAACGTCTTGCAGAACCAAGACGTTGATGACGCATAGTTACAAGGCCTAGTTAATAGGAGAAATTCTATTATTAGAATTCTCACTCATTTAATTGAGCAAATAAATGCAAGAGTAACTGAGCAACATTCGAAACAATATTTCGAACTACAAATACAAAGCATTAATAACTATTGGTCAACTATTGCCGAAATAAACCTATCAATATGGGAGCTAGTAGGACAGGATTCTGAATATTCAGGATACATCATGCAGGAGTATTTCAAATTGGAAGAACTAGTTCATAAAACTGTTCTTGAACTGTCAGAGACTGAAGCCAGCATAACAGTTACTCACCACCAACAAACACAACTCAAATTGCCAAAGATTACCATTCCATCTTTTGATGGCAACTATTTAAAGTGGCAACAATTCTATGATATCTATACTCAAATGATTCATAAAACGGCCATATCAGATTAGGACAAGATGTTCTACTTAAACAGTAATCTCACTGGGGAGGCAAAATCATTGGTACAACACTTGCCAATATCAAATGCGAACTATGCATCAGCATGGAAAATTTTAACACATCGTTACAACAATAAACGTATCTTGATAACAACACTGCTCAACAAGTTACTTTCTCAGCCCAAGTCGCAGTCTGAATCGGCAACAGCGATCAGGTTACTACATGATGTGACAATAGAGTGCACGTTGGGCTTGAAAAGTTTAGGTATTGCAATACACGCATGGGATGCAATACTGTTGCATTTATTGGTAAATAAGCTGGACAAGACCACACATAGTCTGTACGAGCAATCCTTGAAGCAACCGAGCGAACCTCAGAACCTACAGGACTTCTTGGATTTTCTGGAGCTGAGATTCCAGTCACTAGATGCTGTAGTATACAAGGGACAACAGAACGCAGACAAAACCATAAGTATAAAATCTCAAAAGACTCATAATTCAAGGTTTTCATTTACAGCTTCATCCACACAAGTTAATTGTTAACTGTGTCAACAGAGTCATCCGTTAGTTTACTGTCCAAAATTTCTTCAGATGAGTCCACAGAATCGTTTGAAAAGGCTGAAGGATATTAAATTATGCATCAACTGTTTGAAGGACGGCCATTTTCCTTCGGACTGCACTTCACGTCGTTGCAAGGACTGCGACAAGAAACACAACACATTGGTACATGGAGCCTTCGATAAGGGATGGATTACTCAACACGCGAAATCATTCGGAAGTCCACAAGCGTCAGGCAAGCAGCATATATCCATAACATCAGACAACAGCCAATCAGCAAAGGATAAGGCAATCGTTGGGTTTGGTGTTCAGAAGAATTGTCATATATTCTTAGCTACAGCAATCATCCAGGCTGTAGACGTCTATAGGCGGTCAATTGAGTGCCAAGCATTATTGGACTCAGGATCTCAGGTGAATCTTATAACTAAAAATTTATGTAAGAGGCTTGGTGTAAGGTTTTCTAAAAGCAATGTAAATGTGACTGGTATGGGGGGATCAAAGCAATCGATTCAAAAACGAGCAGAAATAAACATCAGATCGAGAAAATCATCTTATTCTCGAATGATAGAAGCATTCATCCTCGACAACATTATCGACGATCAGCCAAATTACGATATTAATCCACACAACTTCGATATCCCAAAAAATATCCATTTAGCCGATCCCAAGTTTTACGAAAGACAAGGAATTGATTTATTAATCGGAGCAGAGTTTTATAGTGAACTGATGATGGTTGGCCAGATTGCACCATACAAGGATGTTCCAACTCTGCAAAACACAGTATTTGGTTGGGTTGTTCTTGGAAAGGCCAGCAACGTACGGGCATCCTCACAATTCTGCGGAATAAACACCTTAGACGATAAACTTCAAAGATTCTGGGAACTAGATGAAATTCCTGCTAGGGAAACTACAATGTCTTCAATGGAACAAGAATGTGACAACCTTTTCAACCGTACAACATACCGAAATGACACGGGTCAATTTGTGGTCCAATTACCATTTAAAAAAGACGTTTCCTTGCTTGGCGAAATAGCAAGAAAAAGGCTTATGGTACTAAAACGAAAATTATCAAAAAACAAACAACTACTGAATGAATATATAAAGTTCATGACTGAGTACGAAAAACTTGGCCACATGGAATTGTTAGAAGAAAAGTCCATTCATGAACCAAATTATTTTATTCCTCACCATTGCGTATTAAAGCCAAGCAGTACCACCACAAAGCTTAGAATGGTCTTTGATGCGTCATGTAAAACAACGTCGAACGTTTCACTTAATGAGCTGCTACACACTGGTCCAAAATTACAACAAGAGCTGTTTGATATTCTTATTCGATTTCGACAGTACAAATTTGTCTTCACAAGTGATATAGAGAAAATGTACAGACAAATCAAAGTAAATGATCAGGATTGTGATTTTCGGGACTACAACCAACGGGACTACATCGGCTCCATATATGGCTATCAAATGCCTTCAGTCGGTCGGAATAGGTTTGGAATCGAAATATCCATTGGCCACACAAATGGTAAGAAGAGACTATTACGTTGATGATTTAATGTCTGGAAGCGATGACCTAGAAGAAGCTGTAAGCATGCAATCCCAAGTGATCAACTTATTGAAGTCTGCAGGCTTTACGCTACGAAAATGGTGCTCAAATCACAGACGGTTATTAAAAGATATTCCGCCAGAGGACGTTGAACGTACGCTTGATATAATTAAAGAACCTGAAGAAGTGTTGTATCCCACAACATTACATGTACACTTTGTACACCCGACCTCACACCAATTCCAAAGAACCAACACAATAAATATTGTTACCAGATGTCGATATCAAAAATGCAGCGATCTGCATTTCGACACAAAAAATACAATACTACGAACGACAACAACCCAATTTGAGTACAGCGACTCAAATTGCCGGCGTTCAAGAAAATAATAACATACTGACCTAATTTAAGCGCATATGCTTAAATTACCAAAATAAACAAAACCAATGCTTTGTTTTTATTGTCAAGTGGTTCCGACTTAAACGTCGGCGACAACAAAAACAAAGCAAGTGACTGTTTGGGTGCATCGGCATTGGCTTGCATGGTCAGCCTACCCTAGTTACTGCGCTGCTTGTAAGGTGCATTGCCTGCAACTGCGTAACATGCAAAGTGTACGTGATCGCGTATCACTAAGGGGAAGTAGAACTATATGTAAATCTACATAATGATTTACATTTCCTAGATATATGTAACTAATGTATTGATTTTGATTGGTTGGTATCTATTTGAATTTCCTTTTATTGGAAATTATTGGAATAATTGGAATAAGGAAACGCCCTCGAAAACTGAGGGAAACTGTTTTCCTTTATAAACCACCGACCGGCGTAGAAACGATGGAAGAAAGAAAGATAGTTTTGAACTAACATAATCTTAACTGGTCGCAGCATCGCCTAGACAGCGGGCCTTTTTAGAATAAATTAAAATTATAAAATTATAAATCCAACTCTGGTCGCAGCCACGCATAGACAGCGGGCCATTGTTGAAATAAACTAAACAAAATAAAACTTTAATAAACCAAAACAAACAAACGTCTTCTTCTTTCCGTCCATGGTCTCTCTTCTCCTTGTGAAAGCACGGAGACCATAGGACGTTAAATATAACATTGGTGGCAGCGGTGGGATACGCTACATCCCAGAAATCAAAAAAAAAGAAGGAAAATAAAGAAAATTTAAACAAAAAGCGTACCGAGGCTTCAACATCGGATTTGAAATATTTAAAAAAGTAAAAAAAGCCCAGGTTAACCAGCTCTAAGACGTGAAGTCTCCTGGCCCATCTATAAACGAAGACCAGGATAACCAGCTATAGGGCTACTAAGAGCCTCCTGGCATCAAAAACATCAGAGAAAATCTATAAACGAAGACCAGGATAACCAACTATAGGGCTACTAAGAGCCTCCTGGCGTCATCAACAACAAACAGAAAATAAGAAGAAACAACGTCAAGTAGGAAAAAGGGACTGAACACATCAACGACACCAATAACTCAAGAATACATCAACAACACATCAACAACTACACATCAACAACACCAGGAAGAATTGAAAACAATAGTAAGCAAAAAAAAAAAAAAAAAAAAAAAAAAATAATAAATAAATAATTATATACATATGTATTCACTTATTTTAATAATATTTAAGGAGATTGAAAGTTTTTGCGAAAAAAAAAAAATTAAATATTTTTCTGCTCTGATAAAAAAAAAAAACAATATTTTCAAAATTTTTAGTCGTCAACACGCGACTTAGGTAGTACATAACTTTGCTTCTCTACCATTTTTCGAAAATTCTTTTTGTTTCGACGCGGATTCTGATCCTGAGTACCTAAAGATGGATCTCAAGTTTTCGTTGAACGACATTTATAATATCGTACCGGTTTTTAACGGCAATCCAGCCGAATTAAATAAATTCATTGCATGCGGTAATATACTTTTTTCTTCTGCTAAGACAGACGCAGAACATAAATTCATTCTAGAGGTTATAAAAACACGGCTAGAAGGCTCAGCTTTTGAGCTCATCCAATTTAAATCTTTTACCAAATGGAATGATTTGGTACAAGATTTGGAGAATGAGTTCAAACAAGTAAAAACGCGAGCCTCTGCTCAAAACGAACTTATGACAGCTAGACAAAATTTGAGAGAAACTGTTAAAGAGTTCGGTGAACGAATTGGAAAATTACTACATTCACTAAATTCAGCTACATTTTCTAGCACTAGCGAAATTTGGATTCGTACATATTTAAAACGCGAGAACGATCACTTGGCAATACGGGTATTCGAGGATGGTTTGCGAAATCATAATTTAAGATTAATTCTTAAAGCTCACAATGAGCGGGACTTGAAGAAAGCCGAGGAGCATTCAGTACGGCTGGAAAAAAATTCGCAATACCAAACCTCACCTTTTAAACCCACATGCCAATATTGTAAAAAGTCAGGGCACACTGAAAATTCGTGCTATCGCAAAATAATCATGTCTACTCTAATTATAATAGTCAAAATTCTTATCAAAACAAACATCATAATATAAAGAAAGAAATACAATCTATATTTTGTTCATACTGCAAACGGTCGAATCACACGTACAAAGAGTGTAGATTGCGGCCAAGGCAAGAATATAAAGAACACCAAAATCACAGAATCTTAGAAAATAATAGAGCTTTCAGACAATATCCAAATCCGTTTAGAGAAAACAACCAATTCAGAGGTCTATACAATCCTCCTTATCAAACTCACCACGTAAATCATGCATCGGGAAACGAAATAGCACGGGAAGAAGTCAGCGGCGTTTCTCCCCGGATGCAGATAAAAGCCGATGTGCACCAAGCACAAAATTAACATATTCAATTATAATACCTTTTTGCGAAAGATACGATGAGCCAGTGCTTCGTATTAAACTCGAACCTTCAGACAAACATATAACTTCACTTTTAGTTGACACAGGCGCACAGATAAGCCTTTTAAAAGACACAGAACAAAAGTATAGAATTAACAAACAAAGTAAACATACAGTTACAACCATTTCAGGTAATTCAATGCAAACATTAGGTGAACAGATTAAAACAATAAATGTTCCATATAATGACCAGATGATAACACTGAGTCACAATTTTCATATTCTAAATAAAAATATTAATTTATCCTATGATGGAATTTTAGGAAGCGATTTTCTCACCAAATTTAACTGTAAAATAGATTTCAAGAACAAACAACTGGAAATACCAGTAGACTGCTCAAACACAGCAGTAAGTAAAAATCAAATATTAAAATCAATTGTAGATTATTGTAAAAACACAGAAAAGGGAAACAATGTGTTGCCTACGGGTAACAAAGGGAATTGTGAAAATAGGAATAAAGAGCAGGAATATGCGCCGAATGGCATAAGTCATATTGAGAATCTTCAACCTAATGTCTACGGGCCGCAATCCATCACATTGTCACCTCAAAGTAAAAACAAAATCACAAAAAATAATGTGAAAGCAAGTAAAGAGGAAACTAAGGCATTATTCTTGGATAATGAAAGGAATTGTAAAAACAGGATTGAGTCAACTCAACCTGATGTCTACGGGCTGCAATCCATTACCTTACAACCTCGCTGCAAACAACTTGTAAAGATACCTTTTGCTTATACAAAAGACGCAGTGATCCACAAGAAACAAATAAATCCAGGAGTATATTTGGCGGAAACCCTGGTACGCCCAATTAAAAATAAAGTTTATTTTCTTTTTATGAACACAACAGAAGATATTTAAGAAATAAATTTAAATAATATTCAATATGAGTGGGAAAAAAAAGAAAATTTCAATGAAATCAAATTAGATAAAACAAAAGATTTAATAAAAGATAGATAAAAAAGATAAAAACAAACATTGAACTAACACATTGTAATAAAGAAGAAAAGAAATCAATTTCAGAAATTTGTAGAAATTATAACGATTTACAGTTTGTCAAGAATGAGTTTTTACATTGCTTATAAATTCGATTTTATAACTTGTTTACCACTTTAACACTCATTATTAATTTTTAACAAAACTTTTTATTGCCAACCATAGTAATTTACAGTATTTATGAAAAGGTCATAAAAGAAAAATGAATATTCAACGAAAGTTACACGAAATATGCAACAAAAACAATTAATGTCTAGTTTTGCTATTGTCAAGAAACTCTTTTTACAAAAATGAGAAAACTATTTTTATTATATATTAAGTATGCTAAAACATAATTTTATGGTAAAACTAATACTAGTATGGCCACCCTTAGCATCTATTACGCATTGCAGTCGTTTTTTAATCGAGTTAACTAGCTTCGGTATATCATAACTGATCGGAATTTTTTAATATTGCTGTTTTAAGTACTGTTCAGTTGTTTGACTGCCTTTTAGGCACTTTTTCTTCAAATAGACCCATCAATTTTCGATGGGATTTAAGTATGGGCTCTGGGCTGGTGTATCCATCACTTTTCCGCAGTTATATTGGAGCCACATCCGTACTATATTCGCTTTGTGCTTTGGGTAATTGTCCTGGTAAAATTCTGGTTGAATTCTGGTTGTTCTGGTTGAAATTTTTGGATTTTGGTAGATTTTCTTCAATATTAACCGCTCTGCACGTTTTGTTAGCTTAGGCTTACGGGCACCTCAATACTTAAATTCTAGTTTTCCTTTGTATTCAGCACGATTTAAAATTTTAAAGATTGTCTTCCGTCAACAGAAAACATTTCTAATAATACCAGCGCACTCTTTCCCATTTGGAGATTGTAATATATCAGCTGAATCACCTCAAAAGATATCCCTTTGCCTGGCATATTGAAAAAACACAATAGTCTAAAAATTTGGCATACCTTTCCAATTTTTGCTACATCCAAAACAAAATTTAATGACCAATTAACAAACTTAATTTGAAAAAAAATCCTAGCAATGCCTACATTCGAGAAGAGCACTGAATACGTAATTTAAAAACAATTGTAAAAAGAGTTTCTTGACAATAAGAAAATTGAGTATTAGTTCTTTTTGGTGCATATTTCGTACGGTTTCAGTTGAATTTTAATTTTTATTTTATGGAACCTTTATACATACTCTAAATAACTATGATTGATAGTTAAAAACTTTGTAATATGTCAAAAAGGAGAATTATTTTGGTAAACAATTTGAAAATTCGATTTTATTTGTAATGTAAAAACTCATTCTTGACATACTGTATTTTATTTTGAAGGAGACCACCTCACTTGTACAGAAACTTCAGAACATGAAATTATAACTGAAGCAAACAAACCTCCATTATTTGTTAGACCATATAGACTACCTGAAAGTCAAAGACAAGAGATTCATAAACAAGTTAATGAAATGTTAGAAGATAGTATTATTCGCCCAAGTTCAAGTCCATGGAACTCGCCACTTTTACTTGTTCCAAAGAAGGCAGATTCCGAAGGTTACAAACGTTGGAGAGTTGTAGTTGATTTTCGAAAATTAAACGACTTAACAGTCGGTGACGCATACCCATTGCCCAATATTACCGACATACTTGACCAGTTGGGAAGATCAAAATATTTCAGCACTCTGGATTTAGCCAAAGGTTTTCATCGGATTCCCGTTAAAGAATCTGACAAATGTAAAACTGCTTTCAGCACACCTTTTGGACACTACGAATATAACAGTTTGCCATTTGGTTTAAAAAACGCTCCAGCAACTTTTCAAAGGCTCATGAACAACGTACTAATGGGTTTACAGGGATTTGAATGTTTTGTCTACGTCGACGACATCGTTGTGTACGGTTATGACTTATCGGATCATAACAACAAATTAATTAAAATATTTGACCGATTGCGTCAACACAACCTTAAGCTACAACCTGACAAATTTAATTTTCTGAAACAAGAATTAACGTATTTAGGGCACATAATTTCTGAAAACGGTATAAAACCAGATCCCGAAAAAATTAAAGTAGTTAAAACTTATCCAACTCCAAAGAATGTGAAAGGAATAAAATCATTTTTAGGATTTGCAGGATATTATAGAAGATTTATTGAAAATTTCTCCAGTACAGCAAAACCATTAACTAAACTACTTAAAAAAAGATATTAAATTCAATTGGGACGCATTCTGCGATGAAGCATTTTCAAAATTAAAAGAAAAACTTATTAACCCTCCAATATTAGCATATCCAAACTTTGATGAAGAATTCATAGTAACGACAGATGCGAGTGATGCAGGACTTGGCGCAGTCTTATCTCAAGGTATAATTGGAAAAGACAAGCCAATATGTTTTGCAAATAGAACATTGAACGATGCAGAGACACGCTATAGCACCACGGAAAAAGAATTGCTTGCAATTGTCTTTGCTGTAAAACAATTCCGACCTTATATTTACGGTAAAAAGTTCACAATCTACACTGACCACAAACCACTCGAATGGCTAATGAAGTTAAAAGACCCAATGTCAAGGTTAGCTAGATGGCGAATTCTCTTATCAGAATATGAATATACGATCAAATATAAAGCAGGGAAAAGCAATACAAATGCTGACGCACTCAGTCGAATCACTGAAGATGAAAAACTTGCAGAAATAGTAAACAAAGTATTAGTTATGACACGCCAAATGACAAATAAAAAGGAGCAAAATGAAAATGTACATTTAAAAATTGAGGAACGCAAAAATACAAGGAACGAGGCAATCTCAAAAATAATAGAAACCCAAGATTCAATATATTTCAATAAAAAAGTCGCATTAAAAATATTAATATTACCTCTAACAGAATCTTTAGAAGAAAAATTTATAATAAAATCAATTCCACAGTTTATAAAACCTTTAATAGGTGAAATAGAGTCATACTCATAATAACGTAAATCTACATACGACGACATTACCTATACCTTTTAAAACGTTAAAAGATCAAGAATTAGCAAAGAAAACGCTAAACAAAATAAAAAGCGAAAATCAAAATCATGATACTATAGCCATATCAATCCCAAACATTAACTCACAGTTTAAAGAAAATTTTAAAACAATGCTTAAAGAAATATTTTCCGACAAAACAATTAATTTGCATATCAACAAAAGAACAATTTTGGAAAACATTAGTGAAATAGAAACAATTTTACGAGAATATCATGAATCACCGCTTGGAGGACATCAAGGAGTAAATAGAACGTTGAAAAGATTAAAAGCAAACTACTACTGGCCCACAATGAAACTTGATATACAAAATTACATAAGAAAATGTGAATCATGCCAGAAAAATAAACTAAATAAATCTCCAAAAGTGCCAATGAAAATAACAACGACGAGCTCTTCACCATTTGAAAGAGTGGCTTTAGACATAGTAGGTCCACTTCCAGTGACTTACAAAAGTAATAAATACATCTTAACTTTTCAAGATGATTTAACCAAATTTACTGAAGCTATACCTTTAGAGAATGCAGAGGCAACCACAGTTGCAAGAGTTTTTGTAGAACAAATACTCTGTCGATTCGGATTCCCGGATTCACTTTTAACTGATCAAGGTACTAATTTTCTTAGCGATTTATTTAAAGAAGTATGTAAATTATTAAAAATTAAGAAATTACAAACAACTCCATATCATCCACAAACAAATGGAGCACTTGAAAGAAGCCATCGCACACTTGCGGAATATCTTCGGCATTATGTCAATAATGACCCTCTCACTTGGAACGATTGGATCCCTTATGCAATATTTGTTTTCAACAACACGCCTCACAGTAGCACCAATTACAGCCCTCATGAATTACTCTATGGATACCCTGCAAAAATCCCATCCACTTTACAAAAAGACCCATCATTAAATTATAACTACGAAAATTATGCAAACGAGCTAAAGTCACGACTACAACACGGATTTAAAATTGCAGGCCAAACTTTGAAATAAAAAAAGGAAAAATCAAAAGAACAATATGATAAAGGTTCCAAACCAAAAACATTCAACGTTGGAGAAAAGGTTTTGATTAGAAACCAGACCAGGAAAAATAAATTTTCTTCTCTTTGGGAAGGTCCATATGAAATTATTAAGATTATTTCACCCGAAAATACTGCTATAAAAATTCGCAATAAAATTAAAATCATACACAATAACAACCTCAAATCATTCTCCGATTAAATAAAAAAAAAAAAGAGGCACACACAACATTTGATAAACACAAACACGCTAAAAACACTAATCAAAATACAACATTCATAAAAACACCACAAATTAATACGAACACTACAAATTTTGTTACGATTTTAACAAGCCTAGGGAAACATGTTATTTTACTTCTTTCTTTTGAAAACAGGCAGTCTTTTGTTTTCTTTATGAACCAAAACCTTTATAACTTCTCTCAAATTTTAGCTGATACATACGAAAAAAAAATAAATATATTCCGCTTACAAAAAAAAAAAAAAAATTTTTTGAAATTATGGGGAATACGCAAAAACTAGAAAATATATTCCGCTTACAAATTGAAACAAAAAAAATTGAAATTAACAATTTGAAATTATGGAGCAATACGCAAAAACTAGAAAATATATTCCACTTACAAATTGAAACAAAAAATTGAAATTATGGAGCAATAAAGCAAAAACTTTCAAACTATATATAAAAATATTTTTTAAAATGTAAAAGTAAATAAATACGTCCGTATATAAGAAAAATATAAATGTACATAGGACACAAATACATATTTTGAAACACATACTTATATGTAACAAATCAATTTTTTTCTTCTAAATTATAATTATCATAATAATAAACAAAATAATATCAATAATATCAAAAACAAAAACAAAAAAACAATGTATAAAACATTTTTACTTACCTACCTTATAAGATTACAAAAAAAAAAAAAAAAACAAAAACAATATATATAAGGAGATTAATAACTATTAGACAAAAAATTTTTAACCTATATATTAAGATTATACCTATATTATAAGATAAATTTAACCTCGCTCTACCCTACTTTACTTGTATAAAATTCTAAAAACATATTTGTATATAAAAATTATAAAAAAAAATTATTCGTTATTATAAAAATTCATGTAATCCTCATTTCTGCTCACTGATCGGTGGTATCGCGACAGAAAATTTTTCAACCTCTTCAAGGAGAAAAATTTTCTTTTATAAGGGGGGAGGGATGTTGTATCCCACAACATTACATGTACACTTTGTACACCCGACCTCACACCAATTCCAAAGAACCAACACAATAAATATTGTTACCAGATGTCGATATCAAAAATGCAGCGATCTGCATTTCGACACAAAAAATACAATACTACGAACGACAACAACCCAATTTGAGTACAGCGACTCAAATTGCCGGCGTTCAAGAAAATAATAACATACTGACCTAATTTAAGCGCATATGCTTAAATTACCAAAATAAACAAAACCAATGCTTTGTTTTTATTGTCAAGTGGTTCCGACTTAAACGTCGGCGACAACAAAAACAAAGCAAGTGACTGTTTGGGTGCATCGGCATTGGCTTGCATGGTCAGCAAAGGCCGTTCATTTACCTACCCTAGTTACTGCGCTGCTTGTAAGGTGCATTGCCTGCAACTGCGTAACATGCAAAGTGTACGTGATCGCGTATCACTAAGGGGAAGTAGAACTATATGTAAATCTACATAATGATTTACATTTCCTAGATATATGTAACTAATGTATTGATTTTGATTAGTTGGTATCTATTTGAATTTCCACTTATTGGAAATTATTGGAATAATTGGAATAAGGAAACGCCCTCGAAAACTGAGGACTTTCCTTTATAAACCACCGACCGGCGTAGAAACGATGGAAGAAAGAAAGATAGTTTTGAACTAACATAATCTAAACTGGTCGCAGCATCGCCTAGACAGCGGGCCTTTTTAGAATAAATTAAAATTATAAAATTATAAATCCAACTCTGGTCGCAGCCACGCATAGACAGCGGGCCATTGTTGAAATAAACTAAACAAAATAAAACTTTAATAAACCAAAACAAACAAACGTCTTCTTCTTTCCGTCCATGGTCTCTCTTCTCCTTGTGAAAGCACGGAGACCATAGGACGTTAAATATAACAGAAGGTATACAAACACTTGGCATAACTTGGGACCCAATATCAGATGTGGTCATAATCAAAACTTCTTGGAATGAGCCGAGTAGAATAACTAAACGCACGGTACTTTCAGATGTTGCTCATATTTTTGATCCAATCGGTTTAGTCAGTCCAGTAGAAATTATAGCTAAAATCTTTGTTCAGGAATTGTGGAAGCAAAAGTTTGAGTGGGATGCTTCATTGCCAATGCATCTACACACAAAATGGGTAAACTTTAGACAGAATCTTAAACACCTTGACAAGGTCATAATTCCAAGACATGTAAAATGTTCTAATGCATGTGTGGAATCGCAGCTCCATGTCTTCTCAGATGCATCGGAGAGCGCGTTTCGCGCAGCGATATACATCAGAACTACTGACGACTACAACCATATAACTGTCAACCTTTTATGCTCTAAATCAAAAGTAGCACCATCGAAGATAGTTACGATTCCCAAACTGGAACTTCAAGCAGCTAAATTAGCAACAGAATTATGTCAGCGCGTCAAAACATCAATACAATTCAATGACAACAATATATATTATTGGACTGACTCGCAGATAGTTTTACATTGGATATATTCAGAATCATCATCATTTAAGACATTTGTCGCTAATAGAATCTCGTACATTCAACGACATTCTGTTCAATCACACTGGAGACATGTAAGTTCATGTGAAAACCCAGCAGATCACATATCAAGGGGGATAATGCCAGAATGTTTACTAAGTACAGAAATATGGTTTCATGGACCACCATTTTTAAAGCACCCACCATTACAATGGCCTGGACAATTTGAACTGAAGGATGAAATCAATGAAGAAAAGAAATGCTCTAAGTCAGTTTTATGCACATTGAGAGTTGATGACAATTTCGTGTTCCGAGTTAATCACAAAAACTCATTCTCTTTTTTAGTCCGGACTCTTGCGTATATTATACGATTCACAACAATACTATTAGATAAACGTCAACAAAATTCGTTTCTGTTGATGTCTGAAATACATACAGCATTCACCTTGATTATAAAATCTCTTCAAAATTTATATTTCCAAGATGAAATTAAAATCCTTGCAAAAGGAGGTGAATTAGCCACAAAAAATAGACTGTCGTCTCTTACACCCTTTCTTGACAGACAAGGTTTGTTAAGAGTCGGGGGTCGAATTGAAGCAGCGAACATATCATTCGACGCAAAACATCCTATGCTACTTCCTGCCGATCATCTATACACTCAGTTGATAATGGAGGAACTTCACATACAGCTGCATCATGTAGGACCGCAGACATTACTCGCAATAACTAGACAACGATTCTGGCCGATAAATGGTAAGCGGATCGCTAACAAAATCGTTCATAACTGTATGCAGTGTTTTAAAGCAAAACCAGTACCTATGAGTCAATTGATGGGAAACTTACCGAACGCCAGAATACAAACT
Organism: Tetanocera ferruginea; assembly: GCA_958299015.1. Lineage (NCBI taxonomy): Eukaryota > Metazoa > Arthropoda > Insecta > Diptera > Sciomyzidae > Tetanocera > Tetanocera ferruginea. Next base: position 82,032,650 of record OY282641.1, on the reverse strand, counting down.
TGTCGTCCATTCATCAACACTGGGGTGGATTATGCCGGTCCAGTATGGACACATTTTAAGATTAGAGGGAAACGTCCACAAAAATCGTATATCGCAGTTTTCTGTTGCTTTACAACTAAAGCCATTCATTTAGAAATCGTGTCAGATCTATCTGCTGATGGATTTATTGGTGCGTTGAGAAGGTTCTGGAGAAGAAGAGGAAGGTGTAAGACGATATTTTCAGATAATGCTACAAATTTCGTAGGTGGATGCAATCAATTACAAGAATTGTATGAGATGTTCAACAATCGGCAATCAGCAGCCAAAATTAATTCAGAATGCATTGGAAAAGGTGTAGAATTTCAGTTCATTCCTCCACGAGCACCGGATTTTGCTGGTTTGTGGGAGAGTGCAGTTAAAGCAACCAAACATTTGTTGTTTCGAACCATGAAAGCTGCATCCCTAACATATGAGGAATTGAGTACATGGACAGCTGAAATTGAAGCGATTTTGAATTCAAGACTGCTTACCCCACTTTCTGCAGAAGCCAACGACTTGGAGGCATCGATACAAGTGGCGAATTAAATGTCAAAATGCGGTACGTGGATTAATGGTTCTCATGAAGGAAGACAACGTCCCACCAACTCAATGGAGGCTAGGTCGCATTGAAAAAACCTTCAAAGGTCATGATGGTTTGATTAGAGTCGTAGATGTAAAAACCACATATGGCATACTCAAGCGACCAATTCATAAATTGTGCCCGCTTCCAATCCAGAATGGCAATGAAGTGAGCCAAGACGATGACTTAGGAGCAAGTAGCAATAATGAATTGTATGATATCAGAGACTCCATGGATAAAAAGGAAAAATCTGGAAGAAATAAGGGCCTTAAACAATTATCGTTAAATTCAGTATCAACAATACTTCTAGCTCTTTTAGTTTTGCCAATGTATGTCAAAGCAACCATCTCACCGATTGTAGAAGTAACCAATTTCGATTCGTATCCAGGAATTTACTTCGAGAGTTTAGGCCTGACAAACTTAATTAACAATGAGTGGCATCTTGTTGTGTACTACGACATGCAACCCTACTGGGATGAATTGGAAGGATTCGAGGCAGGAATAAGAAAACTTAAGAAAATATGCAATACCATAAAAAATGCAACATACTACGAAAGCATTCTATCATTATTTGAACACAACTTAAACGACATACGCGTCTACAATGAACTGCTTCTTAATTCAAATGTTAGCAATCGGAAAACGAAAAGAGGGGCATTCGACATTATTGGCACAGTTGCAAATAGATTGTTCGGTGTTTTAGACGAAGAATACGCTGTTAAAATGGCCGATACGATCAAGACCATCAACAAAAATGAAAGGACATTGTTTAACATTCTAAACAACCATACCGTCATTCTAGAAGCCACAGCAAATGTCATTAAGAAAACACAGGAACAAGTGAATCAACAATTTTAAATTTTCCACCAGAAGCTCGGTGATCTTCAAAGCAAAGTCAACGACCTTGATAATATGGTCGATCAACAAAGGATGCAACATATGTTTTCTTCATTAGCATTTCGAATTTCATTAATGTTGAATAATTATCAAAAGGTTCAAGCCAGCTTGATAGATATGTTAACGGATTCCCATCATGGTAAAATAAATCCATTACTTCTCACACCCATTCAATTCAGGACTGCGCAACTAACTATCAGAGACAATTTATCACCAGACTTAAAGCTTCCATTTTTTGAGTCATCTCAAATGGACTTGAGCAGTATTTACAATGTGTTACATGTGCAAGGTCGAATGGCTAAGGACCATATCATCTTTAGAGTACAATTGCAGCCAGCATCAAATAATCAATACGAAACATTTCGCATGATCCCAATACCAATCAAAGTAGAGCAAGAATACCTTATTATACAGCCTTCTTCCCCATTCTTAGTTGTTGGGTTACATAGAGACTTATTTTATCCAATGAGTGAAGCTGAAGCAATGGCTTGTATTAAAGCAATCCCAAATATGTAACTTTGTAAGCAATCGCAACCAATATACAATAGAAATTCTAAAGTCAGTCAATGTGAGATGGCATTATTAAATCACCAACCAGTTCAACCATCGTGCAAAATTCTCAAAACAAAACAAGCAAAAAAATGGATTCAGTTATTTAATCCAAATATTTGGATCTTTTCTCTGACTAAAAATACTACCATCAATATAGTATGTCAAGACGGATTTGAATCTGCCACTTTGCATGGCATGGGACTACTTAAAATACTTAAGAATTGTGTTATAAAACAAGAAACACTCACATTAACTTCACATAACGTCCATCCGACACAATTACGCTCATCGTTCATACCAACAGTGGATTTATTCAATTTAATCAATATGACTAATCCTACCAATACCCAATTACACGTTAAGACAGAAATACCCAAAAATTCTACGAATTCCATTGAAGAAATTCAAGAACAAATCCAGCAGATCATTGAAGACGGGACCAGAACAATTGAGCTCACATGACGTTCATCAATATATGATTGGCTACCTTGGACTTTCGATCGGCGTTCTTTTAGCAATCATTCTATTGTGGATCAAGGTAAAATCAAAAATAAAAATGTTGCGGAAGAAGACTCCTGTACCAATGCCCAATGCGCATGTTGCTGCTCCTGACGCCGATTTTACGTTTAACATCGATCATGGCCATCGAGAAGTAACTGTTTGAGCGTACACGGCTCAACGCGGGGATTATGGTGACGTACATATGAATATATATACAATAAACATACATGCATACATTCGATGGCCATGAGTAGCCAACAAGCATGGCAATGATTACATTATATGTTCAGCTCAAGTGTCGGTCTAGTCCATTGACATATTTTGTTGTTTTCGTTTCAATGCCTCAATGTGCCATGAAATGTGCAATCTGATCGTTATGTATGTTGGCTGGGCTGATGCACTCATGACCATCAAATTTTCATTATCAGCATTTGTTTATTGTTAAAATATTGTTTCAATGCCTCAATGGCCATGAAATGTGTAATCTGATCGTTATGTATGCTGGCTAGGCATAAAATATTCATATGTACGCAGGAAATGTATGTTTGTAGTTGTAAGTTAATATTAAGTCGTTTGTTAATTTTAAGACTTTTTATTTCAGTAATAAAATTTGGTTTGAGTTGGAAGTATTGTTCAGTGCGGTAGCTTTTAGATTTCCACAAAAGAGTGGACAGGGATTATCAAAGGTGACAGGTGGGTCATTGGCACTTTTATGGGTTTAATGGAACATTTGGAACAAAATGGATGATTCTATGGCCAATCGGATACAGTGGGATTATGTGAGGTCACAGGTGGGTCATTGCCACTTTTATGGGTTCCATGGAACATTTGGACCCAAATGGATGATTCTATGGCCAATCGGATGCAATGGGATTATCTGAGGTAACAGGTGGGTCATTGGCACTGTTATAGGTTCCATGGAACATTTGCACCAAAATTGATGATTCTATGGCCAATCGAATGCAGTGGGATTATCTGAGGTCACAGGTGGGTCATTGGAACTTTTATGGGTTCCATGGAACATTTGGACCAAAATGGATGATTCTATGGCCAATCGGATGCAGTGGGATTATCTGAGGTCACAGGTGGGTCATTGGCACTTTTATGGGTTCCATGGAACATTTGGACCAAAATGGATGATTCTATGGCCAATCGGATGCAGTGGGATTGGTGACGTACATATGAATATATATACAATAAACATACATACTTACATTCGATGGCCATGAGTAGCCAACAAGCATGGCAATGATTACATTATATGTTCAGCTCAAGTGTCGGTCTAGTCCATTGACATATTTTGTTGTTTTCGTTTCAATGCCTCAATGTGCCATGAAATGTGTAATCTGATCGTTATGTATGTTGGCTAGGCTGATGCACTCATGACCATCAAATTTTCATTATCAGCATTTGTTTATTGTTAAAATATTGTTTCAATGCCTCAATGGCCATGAAATGTGTAATCTGATCGTTATGTATGTTGGCTAGGCATAAAATATTCATATGTACGCAGGAAATGTATGTTTGTAGTTGTAAGTTAATATTAAGTCGTTTGTTAATTTTAAGATTTTTTATTTCAGTAATAAAAGTTGGTTTGAGTTGGAAGTATTGTTCAGTGCGGTAGCTTTTAGATTTCCACAAAAGAGTGGACAGGGATTATCAAAGGTCACAGGTGGGTCATTGGCACTTTTATGGGTTTAATGGAACATTTGGAACAAAATGGATGATTCTATGGCCAATCGGATACAGTGGGATTATGTGAGGTCATAGGTGGGTCATTGCCACTTTTATGGGTTCCATGGAACATTTGGACCCAAATGGATGATTCTATGGCCAATCGGATGCAATGGGATTATCTGAGGTAACAGGTGGGTCATTGGCACTGTTATAGGTTCCATGGAACATTTGCACCAAAATGGATGATTCTATGGCCAATCGGATGCAGTGGGATTATCTGAGGTCACAGGTGGGTCATTGGCACTTTTATGGGTTCCATGGAACATTTGGACCAAAATGGATGATTCTATCGCCAGTCGGATGCAGTGGGATTATCTGAGGTCACAGGTGGGTCATTGGCACTTTTATGGGTTCCATGGAACATTTGGACCAAAATGGATGATTCTATGGCCAATCGGATGCAGTGGGATTATCTGAGGTCACAGGTGGGTCATTGGCACTTTTATGGGTTCCATGGAACATTTGGACCAAAATAGATGATTCTATGGCCAATCGGATGCAGTGGGATTATCAAAGGTCACAGGTGGGTCATTGGCACTTTTATAGATTCCATGGAACATTTGGACCAAAATGGATGATTCTATGGCCAATCGGATGCAGTGGGATTATCTGACGTCACAGGTGGGTCATTGGAACTTTTATGGGTTCCATGGAACATTTGGACCAAAATGGATGATTCTATGGCCAATCGGATGCAGTGGGCTTATCTGAGGTCACTGGTGGGTCATTGGAACTTTTATGGGTTCCATGGAACATTTGGACCAAAATGGATGATTCTATGGCCAATCGGATGCAGTGGGATTATCTGAGGTCTCAGGTGGGTCATTGGAACTTTTATGGGTTCCATGGAACATTTGGACCGAAATGGATGATTCTATGGCCAATCGGATACAGTGGGATTATGTGAGGTCACAGGTGGGTCATTGCCACTTTTATGGGTTCCATGGAACATTTGGACCCAAATGGATGATTCTATGGCCAATCGGATGCAATGGGATTATCTGAGGTAACAGGTGGGTCATTGGCACTGTTATAGGTTCCATGGAACATTTGCACCAAAATGGATGATTCTATGGCCAATCGGTTTCTTAAAATACACTTTGAATAATTCAGGACAATATTTCGAAAATTAATTAAAAATACTTCTGGAAAGAGACTTATCCTGATTGCTAACACATTTCAAAGAAAATCAAACAAAAGTTTAGTTAAAAAAAAAATTTAAAACCGTCTAAATTCGACTGAGTTTTGCTCGGAAAGTTATATTATATTTTTCAAACAATTGTTATTGGAGGAATACATAAGAGATAATTTTGGTTAAAAATTTTTAGTTACAGCAAAAATTCAAATTCTATAAATTCATAAGCTCTTCTCAAACCAAATTTCATATGGATTAAATGGCGGCTTTTAAGAAAAATTTAAATTCTCTTATGTAAGGTTGGGGCTTTCCCCTCAAGCGAAACCACAGCTTTTTAAAGGGGTTTGCATATCTTTAGCCTAAATCTAATTTAGTAAGATATGAACCATTAAAATTGTTGTTTTGGTCTTGGAGGAGTTGAAGTCACAAAAAAGCTTAGCCTTTAAATTATATAGATAAGGTTCATTTAGTTAGCCATAGCATACAGTTATGATAGGTTTTCTGAAGTTGGTCTTTCTATTTATATTTCGACACTAAGCACTACAATAGAAACTGTTTCTATTTTTTTTTTCCACCACTGTATGTATGTATATGTATGAATCAAAAACATACAATCGAAAGAACTCCAAAGTGATAAGTTTTCGAACTTCCCGAGAGAAATTGACCGAGAAGTCACACATGCTTCATTTCTCGTTCCGTTCTGAAGAACGAAGCATGTTTCACTTCTTTCTGACTCATTGCCTTATCACGCAAAATTCTGCTAAACTAACATTTCGGAGGTCTTTTCTTCTTATGCTTTTATTTTGTAAATACAATTTAAGCAGTGGCTTATATTGCTTCCGATTGGCCATAGAATTATCCAATTTTGTCCAAATGTTTCATGGAACCCATAATAGTGCCAATGACCCACCTGTGACCTCAGATAATCCCACTGCATCCGATTGGCCATAGAATCATCCATTTTGGTCCAAATGTTCCATGGAACCCATAAAAGTGCCAATGACCCGCCTGTGACCTCAGATAATCCCATTGCATCCGATTGGCCATAGAATCATCCATTTTGGTCCAAATGTTCCATAGAACCCATAAAAGTTCCAATGACCCACCTGTGACCTCAGATAATCCCACTGCATCCGATTGGCCATAGAATCATCCATTTTGGTCCAACTGTTCCATGGAATCTATAAATGTGCCAATGACCCACCTGTGACCTCAGATAATCCCATTGCATCCGATTGGCCATAGAATCATCCATTTTGGTCCAAATGTTCCATGGACTCTATAAAAGTGCTAATGACCCACCTGTGACCTCAGATAATCCCACTGCATCCGATTGGCCATAGAATCATCCATTTTGGTCCAAATGTTCAATGGAATCTATAAAAGTGCCAATGACCCACCTGTGACCTCAGATAATCCCATTGCATCCGATTGGCCATAGAATCATCCATTTTGGTCCAAATGTTCAATGGACTCTATAAAAGTGCTAATGACCCACCTGTGACCTCAGATAATCCCACTGCATCCGATTGGCCATAGAATCATCCATTTTGGTCCAAATGTTCAATGGAATCTATAAATGTGCCAATGACCCACCTGTGACCTCAGATAATCCCATTGCATCCGATTGGCCATAGAATCATCCATTTTGGTCCAAATGTTCAATGGACTCTATAAAAGTGCTAATGACCCACCTGTGACCTCAGATAATCCCACTGCATCCGATTGGCCATAGAATCATCCATTTTGGTCCAAATGTTCCACGGAACCCATAAAAGTGCCAATGACCCACCTGTGACCTCAAATAATCCCACTGCATCCGATTGGCCATAGAATCATCCATTTTGGTCCAAATGTTCAATGGAATCTATAAAAGTGCCAATGACCCACCTGTGACCTCAGATAATTCCACTGCATCCGATTGGCCATAGAATCATCCATTTTGGTCCAAATGTTCCACGGAACCCATAAAAGTGCCAATGACCCACCTGTGACCTCAAATAATCCCACTGCATCCGATTGGCCATAGAATCATCCATTTTGGTCCAACTGTTCCATGGAATCTATAAATGTGCCAATGACCCACCTGTGACCTCAGATAATCCCATTGCATCCGATTGGCCATAGAATCATCCATTTTGGTCCAAATGTTCCATGGACTCTATAAAAGTGCTAATGACCCACCTGTGACCTCAGATAATCCCACTGCATCCGATTGGCCATAGAATCATCCATTTTGGTCCAAATGTTCAATGGAATCTATAAAAGTGCCAATGACCCACCTGTGACCTCAGATAATTCCACTGCATCCGATTGGCCATAGAATCATCCATTTTGGTCCAAATGTTCCACGGAACCCATAAAAGTGCCAATGACCCACCTGTGACCTCAAATAATCCCACTGCATCCGATTGGCCATAGAATCATCCATTTTGGTCCAAATGTTCCATAGAAACTATAAAAGTGCCAATGACCCACCTGTGACCTCAGATAATCCCACTGCATCCGATTGGCCATAGAATCATCCATTTTGGTCCAAATGTTCCATGGAACCCATAAAAGTGCCAATGACCCGCCTGTGACCTCAGATAATCCCATTGCATCCGATTGGCCATAGAATCATCCATTTTGGTCCAAATGTTCCATAGAACCCATAAAAGTTCCAATGACCCACCTGTGACCTCAGATAATCCCACTGCATCCGATTGGCCATAGAATCATCCATTTTGGTCCAACTGTTCCATGGAATCTATAAATGTGCCAATGACCCACCTGTGACCTCAGATAATCCCATTGCATCCGATTGGCCATAGAATCATCCATTTTGGTCCAAATGTTCCATGGACTCTATAAAAGTGCTAATGACCCACCTCTGACCTCAGATAATCCCACTGCATCCGATTGGCCATAGAATCATCCATTTTGGTCCAAATGTTCAATGGAATCTATAAAAGTGCCAATGACCCACCTGTGACCTCAGATAATTCCACTGCATCCGATTGGCCATAGAATCATCCATTTTGGTCCAAATGTTCCACGGAACCCATAAAAGTGCCAATGACCCACCTGTGACCTCAAATAATCCCACTGCATCCGATTGGCCATAGAATCATCCATTTTGGTCCAAATGTTCAATGGAATCTATAAAAGTGCCAATGACCCACCTGTGACCTCAGATAATTCCACTGCATCCGATTGGCCATAGAATCATCCATTTTGGTCCAAATATTCCATGGAACCCATTGAAGTGCCAATGACCCACCTATGACCACAGATAATCCCACTGCATCCGATTGGCCATAGAATCATCCATTTTGGTCCAAATGTTCCATGGAACCCATAAAAGTGCCAATGACCCACCTATGACCTCAGATAATCCCACTGCATCCGATTGGCCAGAGAATTATCCATTTTGGTCCAAATGTACCTTTAATTGTACCTTTAATTTAAAAAAGTTAATTGCCAACGATTTAATTGTATTTTGCAATTACTTCAGGTTAGTCTAAATAAATTAATTGCAGAGTACAATAAATGATTAATTGCAATTTTCGTTAAAAAATCAAAAAATAATATAAAGTCTTAGTGTCTAACAAATTGGAATCTTAAGTACTACAAAAAAATGGCATAAATTAAAATAATAAGTAATTACCTGAGTTTTTCTCTCAGTGTACGGTAAATTTCACAACAATCAATATTATTCATAATACATACTTCAATATTTGTCGCCTATAAAATTCATGGACGTTAATTAAATTCTTTCAATATATCTCCCACTTAAAATCTGTATTTACTTATCTGTATAATAAGCTTCAATTTAAAAAAAAAACACAATAAAAGGTAAAATTGATTTGGCTAGATCCGGACTTGAACCGCCTCCCTCCGATATCTATGCTCAAACGCTACCCATTCGCCACCGCTCTATATAATAGTTTGTGTCTGCGGTGCGTTTTACCTCGCGTCGATTTTCGTTTACGTCTAAAAACGCTTTCACTAGTAGTATTGTTGTAGAGTACCCTATAACCGCTTTGCACTATCACACTAATTTTACGCACATCACTAGCAACTGCTTTGTAGCTGAAAGCAGTATAACATTTTTGTTCATATAAATTTAAAACTCTATTTATCTATTTAAGTTATTATATACTTTTATTATTTTTAACTCAATTTGACAATAATCGATTACTGTTATTTTACTTTTTAAGGAGGTACAATCTTCAAAATAAATCAATCATTTCTTATAGCTTACGTCAGCTGTTTCTATTCAAGCCTCAGAGCATACATTTGCTCAAGCTATAAACAAAACAAATTAGAGCCAGTGGCGTTTTTAAGCGCCGGCAGAAACCCATTGGCAGGTTTTACATTTATAACAAAAATTAATTAATGCGTTTCAAATCGCACTTATGTTTCGCACAAAATCTTACTTTTTATCTCGCATCATTAAACCCACAACACTTAATTATGCTAAATTGCATGATCTATTTAAAGACCAAGATAGAAAGAAAAGAAACAGGCGGTAGTGATAAAAACTTCTCCAAACGGGTACCCGAATTTGATTCATATCAAAAACTTACATTTATTATTACTATTATTATTATTATTGTTATTTTTATTATTATTATTATTATTATTATTATTATTATTATTATTATTATTATTATTATTATTATTATTATTATTATTATTATTATTATTATTATTATTATTATTATTATTATTATTATTATTATTATTATTATTATTATTATTATTATTATTATTATTATTATTATTATTATTATTATTATTATTATTATTATTATTATTATTATTATTATTATTACTTACTTACTTAGATGGCGCTTACAACCGTTGGTCGGTTTTGGCCTGGTCTAAGAATTTGCGCCAGCCTCTTTTGTCGTGCGCTTGCTGGCGCCAGTTGGAAACTCCAAGCGTCGTCAGGTTATCCAATGCCTGGTCTTTCCAACGGAGATGCGGTCTTCTTCGTCTGCGATGGCCACCGCTGGGTACCGAATCCAATATTTTTTTCGCTGGAGCTTCGTCGTTCATTCTCTCGACATGACCTAGCCAGCGAAGCCGCTCTATTTTAATACGCTTGACTATATCGATGTCGGCATATAGCTCATACAGCTCGTGGTTCCATCGTATTCGGTACTCGCCATTGACGCAGATTGGACCATAGATCTTGCGAAGGATTTTTCTCTCGAACGCTCCTAAAGCCCTTTCATCAGAGCTGCTCAACGTCCAGGTTTGTGATGCGTATAGTAGGACGGGCATGATTATTGACTTATAGAGCGTCAGTTTTGTTCGTCGAGAGAGAGCTCTGCTTCTCAATTGCCTACTGAGCCCAAAGTAACACCTGTTGGCAAGAGTTATTCTTCGTTTAATCTCAATACTGATATCGTTGGAGGAGTTAATACTGGATCCCAGGTAAACAAAGTCCTTCACTACCTCAAAGGAGGTGTTGTCAACAGTGACGTGGTTTCCAAGACGCTGGGACTGTTTGTTTGTTAACACAGGATACTTCGTTTTATCTGCGTTCACTGCAAGACCCATTCGACTCGACTCTTTTTCTAGCCTGGAGAATGCTGCACTGACTTCGCGCGTATTTTGGCCAATGATGTCAATATCATCAGCATACGCCAGCAGCATTACGCTCTTATAGAAAATTGTGCCGCTGCGTCTCAGGTCAGCAGCTCGGATGATCTTCTCCATTACTATATTAAAGAAGTCGCACGATAAGGAATCACCTTGTCTGAAACCTCGCTTGGTATCGAACGGAAGGGAGAGGTCCTTCCCGAAGACGTATTAGCTTCGCAGGAATACCAAATTCAGACATGATGGAGTATAGGTGACTCCTTATTAGACTGTCGAAGGCGGCTTTGAAATCGACAAAGAGATGGTGCGTGTCGATTTGTTTTTCGAGGGTCTTTTCCAAGATTTGTCGGAGCGTGAAGATCTGGTCAATGGTGGACTTTCCAGGTCTGAAGCCACACTGATAAGGTCCAATCAGTTGGTTGACGATAGGCTTCAGTCTTTCACACAATACGCTCGACAGGACCTTATATGCGATATTTAGAAGATCGCCTTTCTTGTGGATTGGGCAGAGCACACTGAGGTTCCAATCATCTGGAATGCATTCTTCCGACCATATTCTGCATAGAAGTCTGTGAATGCATTTAAACAGAGCTTCGCCACCGGTCTTAAACAGCTCAGCCGGTAGACCATCGGCTCCTGCGGCTTTGTTGTTTTTAAGCCGAGCTATAGCTGTTAAGACCTCGTTATAGTCGGGCAGCGGAACTTCAACGCTGTCATCCATAATTGGAGTTTCCGGGATATCATCTCCACTGGCGGGATTGTTGTCAGCGTCGCCATTTAAAAGACTAGAGAAGTGTTCCCTCCATAGCATCAGTGTACTCTGGATATCTGTCACTAGATTCCCATTCTCATCCTTGCAGGAAGAGGCTCCGGTCTTAAAACCATCGGCCAGGCGTCTTATTTTTTCGAAAAATTTTCGAGTCTCATTCCTGTCGCCATGCATCTCAATTTTCTCGCACTCACGTATTTCCGCCTCTCGTTTCTTTCGCCTGAAAATGCGTCTCTCTTCCCTCCTCTTCTCTCGGTATCGCTCCATAACAGCACGCGTTACAACCGACTGCAGAGTGTCTTTGAAGGCGATGTCCTTCTCTGCAGTGGTGTCGCGACACTCCTGGTCGTGCCACTGGTTTCGGCGAGGGCGGTGGTAGCCTATCACCTCTTCAGCAGCCGTACGCATAGAGTGGGATATGTGCGATCACTGTCCGCATATATCGTCGATCGGAGGAGTGCTTTCTTGAAGCAGGAGTGAGAGTCGAGTAGCGAAGGCTTCGGCCGTCCGTTTTGACTGCAGCTTATCGACGTCTAGCTTTCTTTGTGTAGGATTGCGATTATTCTTAGCTGCGCACAGACGTGTGCGGATCTTGGCTGCGACAAGATAATGATCCGAGTCTATGTTAGCACCACGGATCGTGCGTACGTCTAGTACTCTGGAAGAGTGCCTTCCGTCAATCAAAACGTGATCAATTTGGTTGCATGTTTTTTGATCAGGGGACAGCCAAGTGGCCTTATGAATATTGAGATGCTTGAATCTAGTGCTACTAACGACCATGTTTCGTGCTGCGGCGAAGTCAATCAACCTCATTCCGTTATCGGATGTGTTGTCGTGGAGGCTGAACTTTCCGACTGTTGGACCAAATATGTTTTCCTTACCCACCTTGGCGTTGAAGTCACCAAGCACGATTTTTATGTCATGACGGGGGCAGCGCTCGTATGCGTCTTCAAGGCGCTCGTAAAAACTTTCTTTGGTCT
>OY282641.1:82007386-82014886 GCA_958299015.1 Tetanocera ferruginea | reverse complement strand
CGGATGACGCTCATCATAAGAGATGTGTTCTGTCTCCGACAAACGTCAGCCAACTCTAAGCACCTTATGGCTGTCTAGAAAAGAATTTAAATTTAGAATCGAGCTCTTCGAGTCGATCAAAGTTTTGTTTGATAGATGGGTATACTCAGATAGGTTTCCCATTTTTTGGCTCTCAATAACGAGTCTTCTAGAGGCTTCTTTAATCTCTTGCTGTGATATTTCAACAGCTCGATGACAGAAACTACTTTTATGAGCCCGGTGAGTTCTGTAGAAAAATCGTAATATGTACGAGAGAACTCGCAAGGCTAGAGGCAATGACGAAAAAGGCTCTAAGATATCGATATTTTTCGCACAAGCTATATGAGCTTTTATCGATTTTGCTTCCATCGTTGTTTCATACTCGTCACCTCGATTTGGCCACGCGCTGGGCTCCTGTAGCAGCCAACCAGGTCCATGCCACCACAGCGAACTATCCTTTAAATGTTGCGGCTCCACTCTTCTGCTGGCCAGATCCGCTGGATTATCTTCCGAATCCACATGACTCCAGTTCTTGATCCCCACTGATTTTTGCGACTCGGTTAGCGACAAAGGTGGTCCAGGCGCATGGCTGTTTACGCAACCAGCCAGCACAATGGAAATAATGCGCTGGAATCGTTGGTGCTCTTTCTTTACCAGCATTTGGCGATACATCTTTTCAATGTCACCATTGAAAACATACCGGAAGAACCGCCACTTCAGTATAAGCAAAGTCAAATCACTTTGCAAAACTGGTGCCGCATGCAGAACATCATTAAGGCTAACGCCATTTGATGTAGGGCTTGAGGCATTGAAAACCACGCGAACCTTTGTAGTCGTGTTATCAGGCTTCATGACGGCGTGATGAGGAAGGTAGTATTTCTGAGACGGTCTCAGAGTAACACTTGCTGTCACTTCACTCATGTGGCCGAGCTCCAAATATTCTGCTAAGACTCCATCATATTCCTTCTTGGAGGCCAAATTTTTAGTTAGCCTCACCTCGTTGCGAAGAAACTGACGAACCGCAATGTAGCGTGAATTTCCTAGTCGGGTTGTCTTGGGGAAGTTTTCCTTAAAAGGCAAACTCACCACATATCGCCCCTCAGGATTACGCTCGGTCGTTTGAACATAATAATCTTCACAAAATTTGTCCGTGAGACTATGCACAACCTTTTGCGTTACCTCCTCAAGTTCCCAAAACGAAGCTAACTGCCGGTCAAGTGAAACTTCACTAAAATACGACACGACAGAAGGGGAGGGAGAATTTCGAGACATGGTTGGAGCGGAGCCGGTTAAAATCCAGCCGAAAATAGTTTCTTGAGCAATAAGTGACCCAAGAACATTTCGATGGATACCATCAAGAAGTATTTGTGGATATAAATCACCACCTAAAAGTACATCGACTTGGTCGCTGCAGTAAAAACGTTTCTCAGCAAGAACAAGCTCTGGAAAAGCTTGCTGCAACAAAGGATCCACTGAGCAAGTAGGAAGATTCCCGGTGATTTTTGATAGAATGAGCGCGTTTGTTGTAAGGCGAATTGTAGGATCAATAGGTGATCCTATGACTAAAGTGCAAGCTTTTTGCACTCTAGTCGAAACTACATTATTAAGTCCAGAGACTTGAGCGGACACGCGTTGAGTAGGCAGCTGAATAAGTCGCTGCAACCTCTCAGAAATAAAAGAGCCCTCTGAGCCAGAATCAATAAGTGCTCTGGCTGTGAAACAAGATCCTCGGTGGCAGATATTAATCATTGCGGTACCCAGCAAGATTCCTTTGCTGGTTGAGGCAAAGCACGCTTGATAATTACCGCGAGCGCTTGCAGATGATTGCGATGGCGCTGCGACTTCGGTAGTGGAAGGTATAGTAGCCGTGCGTGGACCTCCCGCATTTGAATTGCCACTTGCTCCTCTAAGATCTCTGTGGAGCAACGAATGATGTCGTTGCCCACATGTGGAGCAGTTGTAGCCACTTTTGCAATTTTTTGAAACGTGGCTGGTTGACAGACAGTTGAGACAAAAATGCAAGCGTCTTGCCGCCGATGATCTGTCATTCACGTTCATTGCCAAAAACTTCGGACAGAACTTCAATGCATGTTGCTGGTTTTTACACAGCTCGCAATTATTATTCGTCACTTTTACCTGGTATGTGTTGACTTTCTTCACATTTGGTGAAGGTGCGCTCAGTTTTTGTACTTTTGGTACCGCGCCTCTGAAGTCACACAGTGTTTCTAAAGTCTGAAAACGACTTGTAAGAAACTTGTCAAGGTCAGCCCATTTGGGGATTTCTGCCTTGTTCTCGATTGATTGCTCCCATAAGGAGAGCGTTGTTTCTGGCAATTTTGTGGAACACAAATATGTAAAAATAGCATCCCAGTTGCTAATGTCTACTTTGTGTATAGTGAGGGCTGAGATACAATTATTTATATCTCTCTGTAATTTTTTGATGCCACTTCCAGATTCAGTTGCAACAGCTGGCAGGTTGAATAAAACCTTAAGTTGACTGTTAACTAAAATCCGATTATATTCATAACGGTCAGTCAAGTTTTGCCAGGCTGTTGCAAACCCTTCATGCGTGAGGGGAGATTTTTGAACAATCTATTTTACCTCTCCGCGGGTTTTCTGATTTAAATGAAATAATTTTTTGACGGCTGTTAGCCGACTATTTGAAATGTAAATAGCGGAAAACATATCCCGGAAGGACGGCCATGTTACATAATCTCCATGAAATATCTCAGTATCGCATGGTGGTAGGTTGATATGGTGCCCAGACATCAGCATATCAAAGCTCGAAATATCCACTTCATTGTTTTTCTTCGCCATGGACAACTTATAGCTCAGTTCGTTCATCTAAGATAGACAGCGAACATATGTTTGATAACATGTGCGATACTTCACTTTGACTAGGGTGACGTTTTCATCATCGTCACCACTCGCTGCCACTAATTTCATCAAGCAAGCGTCATATGAAGTCTTCAGATTAGTACATTGAGACTTCAACTCATCTTCTTGAATCCTTAGAGCGTAAATTGTAAGTTCTTCGTGGGGAATATCATCGAAGTCTCTCTCCAGATCAGAAATGGTGTCAACATTTCTCATGAACGACGTTAGTTTCGCCATTGCTGTTTTAAAAATTTTGGTTGGCGCTGAGAAGTAGAAAACAACCAGTCAAAATAGCAAAAAATGTTTTCTAATTTGTAGAAATTTTTTACTAAAAAGTTAGCGTGAGCTAAAAATTTGCTTGAATGCCAATAAAATCGATAATTGTAAATTTTTTTTTTTTATAGTTTTTAATTTTGTTTCTAATATGTAGAAACTGCACGAATTTTCAAAAACACTTCGGCTAAAATTTTCTAATTGGTTGAAAATTTTATGTTTGTTTTTTAAATTATAAAAAACAATTTTTCTCGAATTTTCAAAAATAATTCGGCCAAATATGTTGTAATTGATAGAAAAATTTTGTTTGTTTTTAAATTATTTTTTTGTATGAGAATTTAAGTTGACTTCTTACGAAATAAGTGGTATATTTTTTTTTTTTTTTAAAAAGTGCTTTAATACACTCGTATATATTTCTTCAGAATATCTGAAATTGCAATTAATATATAAAATCCCGAAAAACCGCGAAAAAAAAATCTGTCTAAGTATTAATTATGGACGACTTGGGGTTAAAAGTAATAAATTTATCTTAAAAACATTAATTTCCCACAAAAAAATGCACACAAATAATATCGCACTAGGTGCGATAAATTTTTTGTGGAATTGGCAACTCTTTTTCAAAGTTTGTATATCTTCTCTTTTTGACTCGCTATGTTGTTTGTGGTATGCGTGTATATCTCGTCCGTGAAAAATCAGTGTTTTAATTTATCGTCATTTATCGTTAGGACAGTTTTATAAGATTAGTTCATCTTAATGTCCTAAGTTGTATCGTTATAATAAATAAATAAATAAATAAATAAATAAAATAATTAATTACGACAAAAAAATAACTAATATAACACAAAAAACAATCAAATAATCTTTTTTAACTCTAATATAATCGCATATATCGGTTGATTAATTAATTAATGCTATAAATAGCATAATAGCAGTCAAAACCAAAAAATTGCAAAAGACCCAGTGTGCGTGTGTATATGTGTGTTCTTATTTTGTTTAGTCCAGCTGACTCGCGTAAAAAAAAATTAACAAGATATTGAGGAAAGAGAGAAAAAAAAAAACTTGTTAATTAATCAATTATTTGGTAAACAATCAAATTCTGATTGCTTCACAACAAATAATTGCATGAACTTTTTAGAGAGCTTTCTAATATGTAGAAAACAGATTTACTTTTTTCTTAAAAAAAAATGCAAAATAACGAGTGTACGTGTGTGTATGTGTGTTTTTATTATTATTATTTGTTTTTTTTTGTTGTTGTTTCGATTTCGCGTTTGGCTACGTTTTGCCGTCGGCAAATGAACTTTTTATTCTTTATATTAGTAAAAATAACCCAAGAGACGCCGAATTTATTATTTGATTATTAAGAAAATTATTCTTATTTTTAAGCAAAAAAAAAGAAGCACAAATTTCGTGGAACGAATTGTGCGCTTGTGTGTAAGTGTGTGAGTGCGGTAGACCGATTGACAAAAAGATATTATATTCTTCAGAAGAATTTTTTTTTTTTTTTTTTTACAAATTTTTTTTTTCTTTTTTATTAAACTTTCTCTAGGCACAAAATCACTTAAAATTAACTAAAAGTTTTGCCACAGAAGCGTTAAACAAAACAATGCAATTAATTACGCTAAACGAATCCACTACAAATTTGATTCGTGCTACTTCGACCCGAAAGAAAAAAAATGGCGCACTTGCTGAAAATGTTCATAATGTCTGTTGATTTAAAATATATATTTTTTTTTTAAAATCGCGCACTTACACACTTTTTAAATAAATTGTTTCAAATTTTCAACACACTTGCACATGAACTTATTTATAAGAGACCACAAAGAATTCATCAACTAACCTTTCTTTTGTGATGGAAGCTATAGATGATTGATGGTGATACGAAATGCTCAGGAAGTTCAACTCTTCTTTGGTTGGACGGCTCGAAAGATCATAAACAAACGCTCAGCAGTTTTTTCCTTGTGATTTCCTTGGGAATGGTGAAGTCACAATTTATAGCTGGTTGACGCTCGCTGTAAATAAGGGTGGGTTTTGTAAGCACCTAAGCCGCATATAAAACTTCGTATAATATGTGCTCGAAGTTTTATTGCATCAAGGAAAAGAAGAGCAGAACAAAATAAAGCGAATAAGTTTCGTGTATAAAATAGACAAATTGTTTATTTATTTATGCTAACGTGAAATTGCTTCAATAAGTGCAGCAAATTAAAACGTTTGATACAAAATTTAAAATAAGAAAATTTGCAGCTAGAAGTTAAGACACTCCAATTTGGTAATCAATAAGTGATTGAGGTTTTGGCGGCAAGGAGGCAGGTTCGGAGACCCGATTGCGATCGACTCGTTCGGGGCTGAATAGAAATCGACTCTCGAACGAGTCGATAAGTAAGTATATAACGCAATCGATAAGCAAGCATATAATCGTCTTACGTTATTTAAATAATCTCTTCTAGCTATTAGAGTGAGCTTACTTTTAGGGTTGCCGCCTAAACAATTATTTTACTTATTATATTTAATTATTTTTAGTATAATTTTTATTAAAATTATAATAATTATAATTATTATTATTATTATTATTATAATTATTATTATTATTATTATTATTATTATTATTATTATTATTATTATTATTATTATTATTATTATTATTATTATTATTATTATTATTATTATTATTATAATTATTATTATTATTGTTATTATTATTATTATTATTATTATTATTATTATTATTATTATTATTATTATTATTATTATTATTATTATTATTATTATTATTATTATTATTATTAATATTATTATTATTATTATTATTATTATTATTATTATAACTTTTATTATTATTATAATTATAATTATTTTTATTATTATTATTATTATTATTATTCTTATTATTATTATTATTATTATTATTATTATTATTATTATTATTATTATTATTATTATTATTATTATTATTATTATTATTATTATTATTATTATTATTATTATTATTATTATTATTATTATTATTATTATTATTATTTTTATTATTATTATTATTATTATTATTATTATTATTATTATTATTATTATTATTATTATTATTATTATAATTATTATTATTAGTATTATTATTATTATTATTATTATTATTATTATTATAATTATTATTATTATTATTATTGTTATTTTTATTATTATTATTATTATTATTATTATTATTATTATTATTATTTTTATTATTATTACTTTTATTATTATCATTGTTATTATTATTATTATTATTATTATTATTTTTACTATTATTATAATTATTATTATTATTATTTTGGTTATTTTTATTATTATTATTATTATTATTATTATTATTATTATTATTATTATTATTATTTTTATTATTATTATTATTATTATTATTATTATTATTATTTTTATTATTATAACTATTCTTATTATTATTATTATTATTATTAAAAAAAAAAAAAAAAAAAAACGAATTGGCCATTTCAGCCCTTGGAAGGACTTTGACCGAGCTTCTTATGATCAATTGTGTTGTTCGTTTTATTAAATGTTTGCACACAATTAACCGAGAACTGGACCTACATGTTTTATGCCGACTCCAAACGGCTCATGTTCTCAAGAAGCTTTACATGGCATTATTTACTCTCTGAGGTCTGCCATTGTCTGCAGAGAGGTGGTAACCGATCAGAAAAATTATTTTATTGAAAAAACTTTTCGCCGCGACTGGGGATCGAACACGGGCTCCGAGCGTGCTAAGCCACACACTTTACCTGCACGCCACGGTCACCAGTATGATTATTATTATTATTAGTATTATTGTAAAATAATACTTATAAATAAAGTAAATATTATTATTATATCCACTTGTAGAGATGAGAATGGTGATCTGGTAACAGATACGCAGTGCGCATTGAGATTATGGAGACAGCATTTTTCCAATCTGCTTGCAGGCGACGATACCAACAATTCCGCCCTTGGAGAATGCAGTCTGACACCACCAATCGACGATGATGGAGTGGAAATTCCACCACCTAGCCATGACGAGGTTAAAGTTGCTATCCAGCGACTCAAAAACAACAAAGCCGCAGGTGCTGACGGCCTGGCAGCTGAATTGTTTAAAACCGGCGGCGGTGAATTGATAAGGTGCATGCATTAACTCATCAGCAAAATATGGCTAGCGGAAAGCATGCCCGACGATTGGAATCTCAGTGTGCTTTGTCCTATACTTAAGAAAGGAGACCCGACAATCTGCGCCAACTACAGAGGTATCAGTCTTATATCCATCGCATATAAGGTTCTTTCGAGCGTATTGTGTGAAAGATTGAAGCCGCATACCAA